>CM056050.1:199067873-199255373 GCA_029574335.1 Rana kukunoris | reverse complement strand
TAAATCTGACCTGGGGAATGGGATCAGTAACAGTGCTGATGGGGAGGAGGGATGGGATCAGTGGAAGTGCTAGTGTTGAGGGGAGGGGGGGAAGTGATAGCGGTTGTATTTGAGGGGGGTGGCTGCGGTGGCAGTGGTGGTGCCATCCTCTCCCACCACCACCTGTGCCCCTTACTGATCCCATCCCCTCTCCACTGATCTCATCCCTATCCCCCTATCACCTCTGTTGTAGAAGGAATGAGGGGGATAGGGATGAGATCAGTGGTGGGGGATGGGATCAGGATCAGTAAGGAGGCACAGGTGGTGGTGGGAGAGGATTGCACCACCACTGCCACCAGCCTCAAGTACCACCACGGCCACCCACCCTCAAATACCACCGCTACCATCCCTCTAAGTACAACTGCTGCCACCCCCCCTCAAGTATTACCGCTACCACCCCCATCAAGTACCAGCGGTGGTACTTGTGGGAGGTGGCAGTGGTCCTCTCCCACCACCACATGTGCCTCTTACTGAACCTATCCCCTACCACTGATCTCATCCCTATCCTCCCCATCACCTCTGTTGTAGAAGTAATGGGGGGATAGGGATAAGATCAGTGGTGGGGGATGGGATCAGTAAGAGGTACAGGTGGTGGAGGGTGGGATCAATTGCTGAACTCTGTCACTTACCGTCAGTCAATCGGGATATCCTCTGTTCTGTGGCCTGGGTTGGATCTGACTGAGTCACCACGTGTGCCACTGTCTGTGCCTTCTCCCGGCAGAATGCCTTGCCTCATGCCTGGGTACGGGTAGACACCGGGATCGGGGGTAGGTACCGTCTCCACGCACGCACGCTGCTGTCTTCTCTCATTTGCTGCAGAGACGAGTCCGCCCCGCCTGGGACGGGGGCATTCAATGAGTGCTGTGTATTGTTTCTCTCTTGAGGAGTCTTACCTCAGCGGCAAAAGCACGCCCCGCTGAACGAACAGCGCGCAGTGCGCGCCGCTTCATCATCAGCCGCTGCCGCTGCTAACATGTTAACTCATGAACAACACTGTGACAGTCAGGGGTCCCCCCGGACTTGAGGGCCCAGTCGCAACCGCGGCTGCTGCGACCATGAAAATTCCGCCACTGCCGTCTTCTCTCGTTTGCTGCAGAGTCTGCCCCGCCTCCCTACATCTGTGTCCCTGGATAGGCGGAGGCGGGGATGGTCCACAATCTCAATCAGTGAGTGCTGCCTCAACCTTTGCATTGTTTTTCTCTTACCTCCGCGGCAAAAGCACACCCCGCTCAGCCGCTGAACGAACAGCGCGCAGTGCGCACCGCATCATCAGCCGCTGCCAACATAACACAGTGTGTGACTGCAGTCAGGGGCCCCCCGGACTTGGCGGAATTACAGGGCCAGTTGCAAATGCGACTGTTGTGACCATGAAAATCCACCACACCCCTCTTTAAGTACCACTGCTGCTACCACCCCCCCCCCCCCATCAAGTACCAGCAGTGGTACTTGTGGGAGGTGGCAGTGGTCCTCTCCCACCACCACATGTGCCTCTTACTGATCCTATCCCCTACAACTGATCTCATCCCTATCCTCCCCATCACCTCTGTTGTAGAAGTAATGGGGGGGGATAGGGATGAGATCAGTGGTGGGGGATGGGATCAGTAAGAGGCACAGGTAGTGGAGGGTGGGATCAATTGCTGAGCTCTGTCACTTACCGTCTGTCAATCGGGATATCCTCTGTTCTGTGGCCTGGGTTGGATCTGACTGAGTCACCGCATGTGCCACTGTCTGTGCCTTCTCCCCCCAGAATGCCTTGCCTCATGCCAGGGTACGGGTAGACACCGGGATCGGGGGTAGGTACCGTCTCCACGCACGCACGCTGCCGTATTCTCTCATTTGCTGCAGAGACGAGTCCGCCCCGCCTCCCTACATCTGTGTCTCACTCAATCTCTGGATAGGCGGAGGCGGAGGCGGGGACGGGGACGGTCAGTGAGTGCTGTGTATTGTTTCTCTCTTGAGGAGTCTTACCTCAGTGGCAAAAGCACGCCCCGCTGAACGAACAGCGCACAGTGCATGCCGCTTCATCAGCCGCTGCCGCTGCTAACATGTTGACTCATGAACAACACTGTGACAGTCAGGGCCCCCCCCGGACTTGAGGGCCCAGTCGCAACTGCGGCTGCTGCGACCATGAAAATTCCGCCACTGTTTGAGACATTTTCCATGTAGGTCCTTCTTGTCTTTAACCACTTTAGCCACGGACCATTTTGCTGGTCAAAGACCAGGCCACTTTTTGCTATTTGGCACTGCGTCGCTTTAACTGACAATTGCGTGGTCGCGCAACGTGGTTTCCAAACAAAATTAACGTAATTTTTTCCCCACAGATAGAGCTTTTTTTTGTGGTATTTGATCACCTCTGCGGTCTTTATTTTTTGCACTATAAACAAAAATAAAGCAACAATTTTGAAAAACAAAAATGCAATATTATTTACTTTTTGCTATAATAAATATCCCCAAAATATATATATATATATATATATATACACACACACAATACAGACCAAAAGTTTGGACACACCTTCTCATTCAAAGAGTTTTCTTTATTTTCATGACTATGAAAATTGTAGAGTCACACTGGAGGCATCAAAACTATGAATTATACTATGAATTTTTTGTTATACACATAACAAAAAAGTGTGAAACAACTGAAAATATATATTTTTTCAATATATTTATTGAAGTTTAACAGAGGAAGAGAAACATACAGTGTAGTAATATTCTGGATTTTGGCCAACACGGACTGCTTACACAGTTACAGAACAAGTTAACACAGTAATGACAAGGTAACAACATTAGATTGCCGTTAAAGTCGTAGGTTGCCACTTATGCTAACAGATTAAAGGTGGGTGCTTCTATGGGACCTTGATTACAGGTCAAAAGAAACCGAGTATGTGTCTCCCCTCTCCAGGAGGTTGTCCCGTGAATACTTCCTGAGAGTTACCGGTGACCCGTGTTGAGGAAAGCCCCCGGGACCAGTAGGGGGGGTGGGGGGAATCTTCCCACCGGGCCTGGAAGCACCAGCCTGCCACCCCCTTGGGTTCACACTGTGGCAGAACCGGAACCCCCCTATGGCCCCTTATATCCCCCCCCGCGGAGATGCCCCCGGCTGGCAAAGTGGCCCGCCTGGACCACCGCGGTAAAAAAAAACATCATGGATAAAATAACAAAAGGAGAAGATTCTGGAGCCTAGTTGCTGGGTTAAGCTTGTAAAGGAAGTAAAGGAAGAGAAAGGGAAAGGGAGGGGTAGTGTTCCAGGATCTGTCATTCAACCGTTTGCAATGCCCGGACAGAGGGAGATATTGCAATGTGCAGCCCAGGGTTCCCAAATAGTTTTAAATCGTCCCTCCTTGTTCAGCAGTTTAGCCACCATGTGTTCTTGCGGCATTAGCCATGATATTTTGCGCTTCGCCAATCTAAAGGAGACAGTGGGAGTCTTCCATGCCCTTGCGAGCGTTATCTTCGCTCCTAGGAGGATATAGAATGTAAGCGTTTGTATATGTTTAGGAATTGAGGGGATATTGCGGTTCAGAAGGGCAATGGAGGGATCAGGAGTGGTGGTGGATCCCGTTATCTTCCCAATAGTGTGAAATACCTTTTTCCAGTATGTCCTAACTCAGGGACATGTCCACCAGATGTGGAACATCGTGCCCTCTAGTTTGTAACCACTGAAACATAGGGGAGACGTATCCGGATAAATCATTGCCAGCCTAGAGGGGACATAGTACCATCTGGTTAGAATTTTTAGGATTGCTTCTATCAGTGAAACATTAAGAATACCCTTAAAGGATCGTTGGAAAGCCTGCGACCACTGTGCCGATTCCCAAGATATCCCCAAATCCGTTTCCCAGGTACGGGCATATGGTTGAATGCCCTCTCTAGCAGCCAGAGAGGAGTAGTGAAATACCTCCCCTCTGATCCATAATGCCAGAGCACCATCGTTCGTATGGGGTAATCCTAGGTGGATCCTTTTTGTCAGTCCAAATGGAGTTTAGGAAGTGGACAATTTGGGAAAACCTAAATATTTCCGAATTGGGCATATCTAACTCAGTTATGCAGTGTTGCAGGCTTATGGGGCCTGACGGGGAAAGGAAGTGGCCTATGCGATACAAGCCCTTGTTAGTCCACCGGCGAAATGCTTGAATATTCATGCCTGGAGTAAACAGGGGGTTTAAAAAGATGGTATAGGGGGCGCAAGGGAGAAATCAGTGAGTGTTGTTTGTGGAGAGAGGTGCACAGTGCCACCGAGTGAGAAGGAGTAGGAGACGTAATAGAAGGTCTGGATTTGGTATCACTCCACAGGAGGTAATCGATGGTGTTTAGCAGGACCGCTGATCTTTCCATCAAGAGCCAGTCCGGTTTAGGACCCCTAGAATATGCAATGGAGATTTGGGTGAGCTGAGCGGCTTGATAGTACCACCACAAGTTTGGTAGCCCTACCCCCTATGTGTTTTTAGTCTGTATAGGACCTCCTTTTTACATCTGTAACCCTTATTCCCCCACACAAAGCGCACTATTCGCGATTGTAATTTCAGAAGGAATTGTTTTTTTATTAGGATTGGGAGAGATCGAAATAGGTAGAGCATGCGCGGAAGGAGGGTCATTTTAACCACGTTGATTCTGCCCAGCCATGATAGACCACTTCTTGACCATCTTTCCAGGTCTTCATTACATCTACGTGCGATGGGGGGGTAATTGACTTGAAAAAGTTTGCTTATGATGTTAGTTAGTCTGATCCCCAAGTATGGTATATCATCTGAGGCCCAAGTGAATGTAAAATTGTTTTTCAATTGAGAGAACATTTCAGGGGGCACTGTAACATTCAGAGCTAGGGATTTAGATAAGTTGACCTTCAGGCCAGATATCCCTTCGAAGTCCCTGTGCACCTTGTAAATAATAGGGGTGGACAGAAGGGGGGAGGTGACAAAAAGGAGAAGGTCGTCAGCAAACAGGGCACACTTGTGTTCCTGTTCTCCGCAGGTAATTCCCTTGATATCAGGATTGGTCCTAATCGTGACAGCCAGAGTTTCTATGGCCATCGCGAAGAGGAGGGGGGAAAGTGGGCAGCCTTGTCTGGTTCCCCTGCTAATGGTAAAGGTTTTCGAATATCTGCCCAGTTACCACACTTGCGCATTAGGGGATGAGTAAAGCAAATGGATAATGCCGAGGAAGTTTGGACCAAATCGAAAATGTATGGCCAGGCAACTGTGTTAAATGCCTTATGGAGATCTATCGAGAGGAGGAAGGCCCTATGGAGAGGATCCCCATCCCACTGAGAGTTAAGCAGGGATACAATGTCCACTGCTCTCCTGAACTGGTCCGGCCCCTGTCTCCCAGGGATGAAGCCCACCTGGTCCTTGTGCATGTATGTAGCTATGAAGCTTGAAAGTCTGTTAGCCAGTATTTTAGTCATTATCTTAATGTCGTTATTAATAGGTGATATCGGGCGGTAATTTCCAGTGTCACTTGTGTCCTTTCCCAGTTTGGGAATGACGGAGATATATGCTACATTGAGGTCCCTATCTAGGGAAGCTCCATCCCTAAGAGAGTTGAAGAATCCCGCTAGGTAGGGTGACAAGCTGGGGTCAAATTTTTTATAATACCCTGTCGAGAAACCATCCGGACCAGGAGAGGAGCCTAGTTTGAGGGCTTTAATGGTATCCTCTTTAGAGGTGAAAGGGTCCTCTAGAAGGTCCCTGGCTAAGGAGGGGATGGGGAGGTTGTCCAAGAAAGTATTCTTGAGTGCTGGAGAAGATGGAGGGTCAGAGTTGTTGTAGAGTTCGGAATAGAACTTCAAAAAGGAATCCAGTATTCTAGTTGGGTTTTGGGTCATGTCTCCAGCAGAGGTCCTAAGTTTTGGAAAGGCTAGAGTGCAGTGTTTGGGAGTTAGTTTAATTGCCAGTTTGGAGCCTATTCTGTCCTTTTGAGCGTAAAATTTGGCCCCGGTCCACCTGAGGTGTTTCTTAGCCGCTGTCGTGAGAGATAGGTTAAGGAGGGATCGGGCCGAGTCAAGCCGTGCCAAAGTAGCAGAGGAGTGGGGTTCCGTTTGTGGGACTTGGCTAATGTTCGATACTCCTCTGTGTCGTTTCAGCAGGTCTGCCCTATGTTCCTTCTTGATCTTAGAGAAAAGCTGAATGAGCTTGCCCCTGAGAACTGTTTAGTGGGCCGCCCACAGCGTCGCTAGGGACACCTGAGCATTGTCATTTTCAAGGAAGTACTCTTTGGTGGATCGTTCTATCAACGTGCATTGTATTGGGTCACTCAGGAGGGCCTCATTGAGGCGCCATCTGGAAGGGCCCTGGAAGCCTGTGGTTCTGCGTCTGGCTAGGGTCATAATGGAGTGGTCTGAGAGGGTGGTATCTTTGATTTTAGATGTCAGGGTCAGTGGGATTGTTTTAGATTGCGTGAAAATGTGATCTATCTTGGCATATGAATTGCGGGGCGCGCTGAAAAGTGTGTATATTCTTTCGCTCTGGGGTTAAGCTCTCTCCAAACGTCTACAAGCCCTGCCTCATGTAGCAGAAGAGCTATTTTCGTGCTCTGTTTCGAGAGGGCGCCTAGGTCTGGTTGTCCCTCTGGCTGGCTGTCTTGTCGGAGGAAAAATCAAACACAACGTTGGAGTCCCCTCCCATGAATACCCGTACCTTTAAAATGTTTTTGCAGGGAGTGTAGAAGCGTATCAAAAAATGTTGCCTGGCCCTTGTTGGGGGCATAATACGATACAAATGTGTATGGTTCACCATCAATGTTGCTCGAAAGCAAGAGGTATCGACCTTGGGGATCAGAGACTAATCTGACTGGGAAACGTTAATGTGTTTGGAGAAACAGATGGCCACTCCCTTGGTTTTGTTATCTGCTGAAGCAAGGAAAAATTGTGGGTATCGGTGGTGTAAGAAAGAGGGTCTGTAGGAGGAGGGGAAGTGCATTTCTTGTAATAGAAGAATGTCTGCATTCATGTCATTGTATAGCTGGAACAATTTACGGCGTTTAACCGGGGAATTGAGGCCCTGTGTGTTATGGGAGATCACTTTAAAAGTGGGTATTGTGGTTCTCATATCAGCCATGAATCAGAAGGGAGAACATCTCGAGCCTGATGTATCTCTTACCATCCCTTAGCGAAGATTCTCATGAGGGAGGCCAATCTGAGAGGCAATCCCACTTCTGGGTCCCATGTTGGAGTCTCTGCGGAATCCTGGAAGGGTAGAGAAGGGTAATAGAAAGAACGAAAAAGAGAGAAGGAAAGAAGAGAGAGAAGATTAAGCAGGTGTAGTCAAACATGCTAGAACGACAAAAAGAGCATTGAAACGTGGGGCCTCCCAGCCCCCCCACCCCTGGGATAGGCGTGGACCAGCCAGCACCAATCCCACAACCCGGAGATGTCTGGAGTGCCCTGAAACAGGGTCTCCGAATCGTCCCGAGAGGCAAATTATATGCCCCCTGAGACTAGTGGAGGTGCCCACTTGTGGTAAGCCTTGGAAATGAAGAATGAGCAAAGCGCTCCTGGAGTCATAAAAAGAGGAAGAGGGCAGTGTGCCGGAGCCCCCCCCCCCCCTGGCCCGCCCTCACCCAGAAAACACCTTTTAAGCTCGAGGATTCCAAGGCGATGTCAGTCCCGAGTAGGGACATCCAGCCACCCCGGACCCCGTCCTCGGTCCCCCGCCCTGCCCGACCGCAAGATCGAGAAGGAGGGGGACCAAGTAGCCAGAGGCACCAAAATAAACTAAGAGCCCAGGGGTAAACCACGTCCTAAAGATAACACAGCCAAATTTGGAACACAAACGTGGATATAAAGACATTTTGTGTTGGGCAAACAAGTATACAAATAAGGAAGACTTATAATAGAAAAACTAAAACTCAAGAAATGTTTTACTGTCCGGGATTCACTCATGGGCTGTTGTACTTGACCCCGCTGCCCTGGCCATCTCCTTAATGTTAGGGTCCCAAATTTTCTTGCCTAAAACTAACTAAAAGTAAAGGAACAGTAACTAATGTTAAAGCCAAGCATCAGATGAAGATGGACTAGGGGGAGAGCAGCCAACACAGAGGCAAGGGGTAAAGCCCATAACGAGTGAGAATGTAAGTCCGAGACAAGGGCCCTAGTTCCGGAATGAGGACAGGCTGTCCAGGTAGATAGTGTCTCTTTCGACCTCTTGGGGTGTTGCGTCAGCCAGTTGGGTTGTAGGGGACTAGCAGGAGATGGTCTCTTAGACGATAAGGAGGGGCCCTTATTGGGCTGTGGAGGAAGAAGTTCCTGGGAAAGAAGGCCAAGATGAAGCAGTAGACGTTCCCCCTTCACAAAGGATGAGAAGGCATATCCCTTATTTTTGTAGGAAAAATTCAGGCGAGGGAAAGACCATCTATAAGCTATTTCCCTCTGCTGTAGAATTTGGAGCAGTGGTTTAAGCAATCTTCTCTTTTGAATAGTAAAGGGCGAGAGGTCGGCAAATATTTGGACCGTGTGTCCTAGAACAGTGAGTGCGGAAGCCCCTCTCGATTTCCTCATAACCTCCTACTTCACCGAATAGAAGTGGGGCTTGACAATAATGTCCCTGGGGAGGCCATCAGTGCGGGAGGGCTCTGTCGAGTTCCATACAGTGGGCAGTAATATCAGGAATTAACCCCGTGATAAGGGCTTTAACCGCCTGCTGAACGTCCTTTACTGATTCAGGGAGCCCCATGATCCTGAAGTTATACCTTCTTGACTAGTGTTGCTCACGAATATTCGCATTGCGAATATTCGCTACGAATATTGCATATTCGAGTATTCGCGAATATCTCGAATATCGCGGCGAATATTCGCTATTTAGAATATTCGTATTTTTTATATTCGTAAATTTCGCAATAAAATTCGCATAATGCGAAATTTCGCGTTCGCGAATTTCGCAATAGCGACATTTCGCAATTTTTTTTTTTTTTTTTTTTTATAAAATATAGCGAATGTTCGTAAATATCGAATATTCGTGATATTTTATAAAAAAAAAAAAAAAAAATCGCGAAATTTTGCATTAGCGAAATTTCGCATTGGTGAAAATTTGCAATTTTTTTTTTTTTTTATAAAATATCACGAATATTCGATATTAACGAATATTCGCGACCGCATATGTGAAATTTCTCTTTTTTTTTTTTTTTTATAAAATATACCGAATATTCGTAAATATCGAATATTCGTGATATTTTATAAAAAAAAAAAAATAAAAAAAAAAAAAACGCGAAATTTCGCATTAGCGAAAATTCGCAAATTTATTATTTTTTTTTTTTTTTATAAAATATCACGAATATTCGTTATTAACGAATATTCGCAAATATTCTTCTAAATATTCGCGAAATATCGCGAAATCGAATATGGCGTATTCCGCTCATCACTATTCTTGACCTGTTCTCAAGGTCATCGATCTTGGACAGGGCAGTTTCCAGTTGGTCCTGAACATCTTGGATCCTGGCTGAGTTTTGATTGATTCTTGCAACAGACTGGTCCGCTTTCTTTTCAATTATCTCCATCCTCATTCCCAGGTGTTGCAGATCTGCATTAATGAATGAGGTGATTAGGGCTGCATTCTACGCCAGGCCTCTGGAGAGCATCTGTGAGAAGGCTGCCATCATAGATGGGAAGTCTGAGGGGATTGGGATCGAGTCACCGCTGTCTTCACTATAGGCTAATAGGCCTGCATTGGGGTCCTGCATGGGAGTTGTGGGATCCCGGGAAATGCTCTCCCCAGCAGGGACTAAGTGGATGAGGGGAATGGCAGCTCATAGAGTGGGGAGGAGGCTGTACCTGGGGAGAACGGTGGAGCCGCATCCTGATCTGCGATAGACTCGTTGGCTGCAGCGTCTGTGTTTCTCTCCTGAGGAGTGGCCGCTATTTTGGCATAGCTGAGCGGACCCGCGGCTGAGCTCATTTGATGGCTGGGGCTTCTCCCGACTGATTCCGAGGACATCCGCCCGCTCTTTAGGTGTACCCCCACTCGCTCGTCCAGGCGGAGATGGCTGGTGAGCGCTCTGAAGGCTAACGTGGGCTATAACAGGGCCGTGGTGGCACGGAGCTCTAGAGGGACGCGGCCATCTTAAGAGCCTCCGCGCATGCGCCTCCTGAAAATATATTTCATATTCTAGGTCAGTGATGGCAAACCTTGGCACCCCAGATGTTTTGGAACTACATTTCCCATGATGCTCTTGCATTCTGCAGTGTAGTTGAGCATCATGGGAAATGTAGTTCCAAAACATCTGGGGTGCCAAGGTTCGCCATCACTGTTCTAGGTTCTTCAAAGTAGCCACCTTTTGCAGCAGACACATCTCTGGAACAACTGTTAAGAGGAGACTGTGTGAATCAGGCCTTCATGGTAGAATATCTGCTAGGAAACCACTGCTAAAGAAAGGCAACAAGCAGAAGAGACTTGTTTGGGCTAAAGAGCACAAGGGATGGACATTAGACCAGTGGAAATCTGTGCTTTGGTCTGATGAGTCCAAATTTGAGATCTTTGGTTCCAACCACCGTGTCTTTGTGCAACACAAAAAAGGTGAATGGATGGACTCTACATGCCTGGTTCCCACCGTGAAGCATGGAGGAGGAGGTGTGATGGTGTGGGGGTGCTTTGCTGGTGACACTGTTGGGGATTTATTCAAAATTGAAGGCATACTGAACCAGCATGGCTACCACAGCATCTTGCAGCGGCATGCTATTCCATCCGGTTTGCGTTAAGTTGGACCATCATTTATTTTTCAACAGGACAATGACCCCAAACACACCTCCAGGCTGTGTAAGGGCTATTTGACCAAGAAGGAGAGTAGACATGTGCACAACAAAAATGTTCGTATTTTTTTGTTCCGTTTTGTCTCGTTCCGTAGATTCGTAAAGATTTCGGAATTTCGTAAGATTCAAGTTTTCCTTTTCGGACCCGTTCGTATTTCGTAAGACGCAAGTTTTCCTATTCGGATCCGTTCGTATTTTCGTAACAGTTTTATTTTAGTTTATACTGAATGATTCGTTGATTCGAAATTCGTAATTTTGTTAGATAATATTTTTCGTTTAATGGATTCTTAATTTTGTACTTTCGTAAATACATAGCAACACGCGGCTAATCCATATTAAGATATGCTTTCTCTTAAGCCCCGTACACACGGTCGGACTTTTTGCCAACAAGGTGACTCGGCACAAAAGAGATAAGCTGATTGGCTAAGATATTAAGTAAGATACATCACTTACTAACTACACTGCCCATTCGAAAGAACGTTACAACTTACAAGTACCCAAATTTACGAACAGACAAAGAAACAGATTTACAAAAAACACACAAATGAAAATACGAACATACAAATGAAAATACTAACAGACACAGGATTTAAAATGCGGAATGCAAATCGTTCGTTATAGATGTAATTTTCGTTCTTTTTGCTTTTTCGGTGTTTCGTATTTTAGTAAGATTGTCCATTCGTACGTTCGTATTTTCGTTTGTTCGTTATTTTGCTTATTCGTAATTCCGTAATTTTCGTATTTTGAGTCTTTCAGCTGTTCGGATGTTCGAATTGATACGAATGTACGAATACTAACAAATTCGTACGAAAATCCATTTGTTACGAACGGGAACGCACATATCTAAAGGAGAGTGAAGGGGTGCTGCGCCAGATGACCTGGTCTCCACAGTCACCAGACCTGAACCCAATCGAGATGGTTTGGGGTGAACTGGACCGCAGAGTGAAGGCAAAAGGGACAACACGTGCTAAGCATCTCTGGGAACTCCTTCAAGACTGTTGGAAGACCATTTCAGGCGGCGTACACACGACCGAGGTTCTCGCTGGAAACCAGCGAGAACCTCGCTGGAAGCTGCATTCCAGCGAGAACCTCGGCCGTGTGTACGCTCCTGGCTCACCCCCGCCCGTCGGGAATCCCGTAGAGCGAATAGAGAGCAGGCTCTCTATTTGCTCGACGGCCCGCCTGGATGAATGGCTGGTTGCCATTCCCGACGGGCGGGTCGGCGATTTCGACGGCCGGCAGAGAACCTCGACGGGCGGAACGATGTGTTCTGCCCGTCGAGGTTCTCTGCCGTGTGTACGCGGCTTCAGGTGACTAACTCTTGAAGCTCATCAAGAGAATGCCAAGAGTGTGCAAAGCAGTAATCAAAGCAAAAGATGGCTACTTTGAAGAACCTAGAATATGACATATTTTCAGTTGTTTCACACTTTTTTGTTATGTATATAATTCCACATGTGTTAATTCATAGTTGTGATGCCTTCAGTGTGAATCTACAATTTTCATAGTCATGAAAATAAAGAAAACTCTTGGAATGAGAAGGTGTGTCCAAACTTTTGGTCTGTACTGTATATAATATATATATATATATATATATATATATATATATATATATATATATATATATATATATATATATATATATATATATTAATATTGGGGGTGTTTAGCTCAAGTGGGATGTGCGATTTTAAGCAATTCACGTCAGTCCAGAACTCTGTTTAAGAGCTTGTTGGCCCGCTTTTATTCAAAAGGCAAAAATAAACAAAAAATCCAAACAGAGTATTCCCACACAGGGGTTCTTTACTGTCCACGCAAAGTGATCCGTTCAGCCTCCTGGCTTACCCATGCAACGAAAATACCGAGCCACCTGGCTCTCCTTAGCAGTAGCCTGACTCCTGTCAGCCACCTCAGACTCAGGTCTCTTGTCTCTGGTCTATTACAGTGCAGCCTGCACTCCAGCTTGTTCAGTGCACACCTGCACTCTCCCTTGCATGCCTGGACTCCTCGGGAAGGTGGAGCCAAGAATGCTGGTCCTGAGTTTCCTATCAGGACCACACACACCTGCACAATCAGTGTGCTGATCTATCTCACAGTCTGGACCCAGGACTGGGGATTTCATCCCACCCAGATCTCTGTGAAATCCCCGGGCTCCAGGTCCCAAAGTGGACTTTATTAAATGAGAGAACAGAAACGCCAGTTTCCTCGGTAAACTACTAGTTTCCTGGAGCCCCTCAACCAGAGCGGTTGAGAACCCTGTGTCACCACACCCCTGGGGTACCAGACTAATAAATATCCCCCCCCCTTGTTTCGACCCAGAGGGCTTAACACACCAGTACAACCTCACTTGACCACGCAAGCTACCATCCACATGGGCCAAACCTTGTCCCATCAGGTGACTTTCTCCGCATCCCCTAGCTACATTTACTCGGGATCTGCAAAGACACTCCCATGCCTTTTTACGTGTACGCTTCCAAAAGCGCTGTCTTGCCATTTCCCTTGGACCTACACTAGCCACCTTATCAGTAGGGAGTTTACTACTCTTGGCACCTTTTTGCACCCAAGGCTGATTTCTGAGCTTTGAGGGTCCGATACCATTGAGGTTACTAAGGGCTCCCTCAATTTCCGATAGACCACCCCTTTTTCCTTTATTTAATTCGGAAGGGATCAGATTTTTAAATCCTTGTTTAGCGATAAGCAGGGGCTCTTTTATTGGGGTGACACTGGTCCCTCTCTGAGCCCTAGGTACGGGCACCCACTTACTGTCCAAACTTGGCGTCACTTGTTTCCCCATGTACACTACATGCTTCATTCTGTCAGTGTCATCACTGACATCTTCATATGACTGCGGCCTCGTCCTAGTCTCCCTCTGAAGGACATCCTGACTATCTCACCACTCTGGGGTTTTTAAGTCATGTGACACCTTGCTAAGCTTTGGGCCATTTCCTTCTGACCATTGTTTACCAGGATCCTTCTCAGATCCTAGAAGTTCCCCAAACTTCAGGAAATCTTCCTCAGAATTACCCTTCTGAACCTGTAGGGGGCCTAATTCTGCTTTACCTGTTACCTCTGTGTCAAACCTATCATTCCCTGTCTCACTACAATTTCCAGGGTTTTCTACAACCAGATCAACTTGACCAAGACCATCAGGTCTACCATTATTTTTGTTGTCACCCATGGTAACCAAACCATCAAAAATCGCCAACATGCTGCATTTTTCATCATGGTCAGAAATATCAATGCATTTGTCATATTTCATTTCACCCATGTTCAGCAGGGCAGTGTCTGGATAGGAACTGCACCCGGCGGTGTGGTTGTCTATGGCAACTTTACTATACATCAACTCCATTGGCATGAGATCCTCTGCCAGCAACTGTCCTGACCGCTGAACATCATCGCATAACACAACATTTGGACCTTTGACAACCATAACGTCATTTATTGCTGTGCTATCTGGCACTTCCACCAACACCAGCTCATTTGGCACATCATCAGCCATTAAAATATCATTAGGCCCTTTGTGGATCACAGACATGACATCTACTGTGCGCTCGCCATTACTTGGCGTTTCTATCTTGTGAGCAACATCATCTGCAGCAGCAAATACACCATTGCATACAAGTTGCTCTGCAGGTCCTTCATCTGGCACTGCAGAAATCATGTCTGCTCCACTCTTACCAACAGAGGCCTTTTCCAACAAAGCCAACAGGCTTTTTGCCCATCTGTCCCAGTCTGTTATCTCTGCGCTACCAGAGGGACAGAGTGGCACAGCAACAGACACATTGCAAACATCACCTTTGCTTAAACCAGACTGTGGTGATACATTTTTTAACCAGAGCAGGCTGCAATACCACACCCTCACCTTCTGGTGGCGCTTCATTAAATGCATGAAGACCTTCACACCTGTCATTGCCAGACTGCATTAACCCATGACCATCATGAGCGCTTTCAAACATTTCCATTTTAGCGTTTAACATTTCATTATCATCATGTTCAGGTACCGTCTTTTACTTTAGAGCGGCACCATAGTTGTCCCGGGCAACCTCCGGCTCCAAAATGCAGAGCTCCCTGGGGGTTTCTAGGGACACCTCTGTAACCCTTGTCTCAGTTGCTAGGGGAGATAGCACATGTTTAACTGCAGTCATAGCAACACTTTTATCTCTAGTGAGCTGCACTAGCACATTAGCAGCTGGGCCATCAACTTTAGCCAACACAATATTATCAGCTTTACCCATCACATTGTCATATTCAAGTTTACCACTTGCCTCCCCACTGAACAGGGCACTGCAGCGAGGCAAGTCCTTTTCCACACAGACAGTGGATCTCCCATTTGGGGTCATTTCATTTACTGCAGTGTGCACATTCCCATAGTCAATATTTTCCATGTATTTACTAGCAACAGTCTTACTAATCACCACAGTAACAGGGGTTGCCATGTTCATTTGAGTACGTTGTCCCTCCTTTACCGCACTTTCACAGGCCAACTCTTCCCGGTGGCCATGGGATGAAACTGCAGCAACCTCTGCTGACTCCTTAGCACTCCCAGGAGGCACAACAGGTACTTCCTCACTGTTGCCAGAGGTGATTGCAAAACACGCTTGCACAAGGATCTGGGCTAGCAGATAAAGACTTCTGCCCAGTACCCATATCTCCAGACATGTTCCATAACCTGGGACAAGAAAAAATTCCATGTCCAAGCCGACCACATTCCAGGCATGGTACATTTTTACACATATCTTTAGTGGGACGTCTCTCCACATCTCCACTGTAGCTCCTCCTTCGGATACCATTTGATCTCTCATTGCCAAGGGAGATGGCACTCTTCCAGCTGTACTTTGCTGACTCTCCCAAACGCAGCGACTTTGCGATCCCTGACGCACTGTTGCTCCCAACTTGCCACGATCCTCTGTCGGCAATACGTTTCTCACGTGGTTTGCAGACTTGATATCACCACCGTTGCTACGGGTAACCACATACCTCTCGAACTTCTGATCCACCTTTTGGATACTCCTGGCACTCAAATCAGGTTTTCCAAAAATTGTTGCAGACCTTTGTTTAGCGATGTCACCTTGTCTTGGCGACTGAGACAAAGGGCACTTGGAGACAACATGCCCCCACTCTCTGCACCTCAAACAGCGCTCTTGCTTCAGAGCCTTAGCAGGACTTCCCTAACTGCAGCCTCTTTCAAACTTAGGTCTTTGCATATTAACAGCTGGCCTGCCTGCACCAGCATTGCCAGGGGCAACCACATGCACTTCCCCTTTAACTGGAGTTTGTGTAGCAAAAAACAGTCTGCAATACTCTCCAGCAGGCTCAAATCCTTGCATCATCGTTGCAGTCACTCCACAAAACGTTTGCACCGTCCAGCAAAAAAATTAAGCACTGTCACTTTAAAGCAAGTTGATTTTCAGTTTGTGCAAGCTCTCCTCAGCTGCACACACAGATTGTGCTGTCTCAAGCACATAAACACAGTTCATATAACAGATGAATTTACTTTTGCAGGGATCTCCAGTTCTTCCAAGATTCACCTTCCACAGCAACATGCAATGCCTTTTGGCTGGCTGCCCTTCCGCACACAGCCAACAGTTCCTGACGTGAAACCACTGTAGAGCAAGGACCCGGATTACACCGTCTTGTGCCCGCTGAATCCACCACTTGTAATATTCAGGGTGTTTAGCTCAAGTGGGATGTGGGATTTTAAGCAATTCACGTCAGTCCAGAACTCTGTTTAAGAGCTTGTTGGCCCGCTTTTATTCAAAAGGCAAAAATAAACAAAAAAATCCAAACAGAGTATTCCCACACAGGGTTCTTTACTGTCCACGCAAAGTGATCCGTTCAGCCTCCTGGCTTACCCATGCAACGAAAATACCGAGCCACCTGGCTCTCCTTAGCAGTAGCCTGACTCCTGTCAGCCACCTCAGACTCAGGTCTCTTGTCTCTGGTCTATTACAGTGCAGCCTGCACTCCAGCTTGTTCAGTGCACACCTGCACTCTCCCTTGCATGCCTGGACTCCTCGGGAAGGTGGAGCCAAGAATGCTGGTCCTGAGTTTCCTATCAGGACCACACACACCTGCACAATCAGTGTGCTGATCTATCTCACAGTCTGGACCCAGGACTGGGGATTTCATCCCACCCAGATCTCTGTGAAATCCCCGGGCTCCAGGTCCCAAAGTGGACTTTATTAAATGAGAGAACAGAAACGCCAGTTTCCTCGGTAAACTACTCGTTTCCTGGAGCCCCTCAACCAGAGCGGTTGAGAACCCTGTGTCACCACACCCCTGGGGTACCAGACTACTACAATATATATATATAATATATATATATATATATATATACACACACACACACACACACTACCCACCACTAACATCACACACTATATATATATAAAATATATATATATATATATATATATATATATATATATATAAATATATATATATATATATAATATCCATAAATTTACCCAATATAATATACATATTTTTAGTAAAATAAAATTCACAATAAGCGTTTATTGATTGGTTTGCACAAAAGTTTGTAGCGTCTACAAAATAGGGGATAGTTTTATGGCATTTTTATTAATATTTTTTTTTACTGGTATTGGCGGCGATCAGCGATTTTTATCATAACTGCTACATTATGGCGGACACATCGGACACGTTTGAAACATTTTTGGGACCATTGTCATTTTTACAGCGATCAGTGCTATAAAAATGCACTGATTACTGTGAAAATGACACTGGCAGTGAAGGGGTTAACAACTAGGTGGTGCTGCAAGGGTTTCCTAGGGAGTGCTTTTAACTGTAGGGGGGGTTGGCTGTATGGGACAGGACAGTGATCACCACTTTCGATAACAGGAAGCTGTGTTCACTGTCCTGTCACTAGGAAGACTGGGGAAATGCTTGTTTACATAAGCATTTCCCCTTCTTTCTCACTGTGGTCTGATGGTCTGATGTGTGAACACACAATCTGACCAAAAATCCGATCAGACCAAAACGCGGTGACGTAGAACACAACGACGTGCTGAAAAAACAAAGTTCAATGCTTCCAAGCATGTATTGACTTTATTCTGAGCATGCGCAGGTTTTTGGTCCGATGCTTTGGGCGTACTAACCATCGAATCTGTCCCGACGGACAGGTGTCCATCGGACAGATTTTAAAGCAAGTTCTAAAACTTTCGTCCGACAGACAACTGTCCGATGGGCCGTACACACCATCGAATTGGTCCGATGAAACTGGTCTGCAGACCAGTTTTATCAGACAGGTCTGATCGTGTGTACGCGGCCTTGTGGATATATTTTTCTCTAGATGCAAGTACAATTTTAAAGATACGTGTTTTAATAAAAGATTATTTACAAAGGAAACAAAAAATACATGAATAAATATACCACACATTTTTTTTTTTTGCATTAATCACATGGCAAGTACAATATTCCTACACAGTTGCTACTTATGTAAGCAGCTTTAAGAAGGAACAGCTAATGAAATATTAATACTTGGAATATATGCTTAAGATTTTCCATTTTATTATGTGATCACAAGGCCACAAATATAATTATTATCTTCCCTGAAAGCAAATTCCAATGTGTCCAGAAGATGTGTCTGCTTAATCACATGCAAATGCATGATCTTGTGTTGCCCTCATGCTGTCACAAATATGTCTGCATGCTACAGTTTATTTCTTTTAAGCTACATGGAAATAAAATGTGCTGCTTATACTAAATCCTCACTGTGTCTTTCCAAACATATTTGCAGGCTATACGCCTTGATTGTTATTGTTTAAAACAAACAAATTAATCTCAGAGACTGAAGGCTCAGGGGCAGATCATTATTTAAAGCCTAAACAGATGTTCATTGGGGATGTCCATTTTTGATCAGTGGGTTTTGTTAAAAGGATTTGTAGTTCTTTCGGTGTATAAACTTTTTTTCTACTGTTACAGTGGCCCCAATGTGTCATATTTATTTAAAAAAAAAGGATCTCATACCTATAAAAATGTCACTGTATATTCAGAATTCAATAAATTATGATAGCATAGGTAAACAGGTAATTAAAATAACGTAACATTATGTTCCTTTTTTATTTGGATTTGAATATTAGATTTGTACTATTGTTGAACAAGATATATCTAAGGCCGCGTACACACACTTGGTCTTGGCCTTAAGGTAACGACCGGTGCCAGTCCCTCTCGGCCTTGGGGTGTTTCCTTAATTGGTACACCCCATGCTGCTATTGGGGGGGGGTGCCACCGGGAGTGAATGAGTCGTGATCGGCTTTACCTACCATCCTTGTGGTGGCGGTGGGATTGGTGGGCGAGGATGTTTGGGCCTCCTAATGCACCCAACACTTTGAGACTGGCCCTGGCCGAAACTTTGATAGACAGCTGTTGTGTTCCTCCGGCGCATAGTAAGTATATGTCGGGACTCGGCAGTGGCGGGAGGAGGGGGGGGGGCTATGGCAGCAGCTCTCCTCTCCCCCATACGAGGACTGCTCTGCTCCGCTCTCCGCTCCCTCTCCACCCGCACTCCACCCGCACTCGAAAAAAAAAGTATTCTATCAGGCATCGGGAGTATTTGCGCGAGTACAAGTACTCGTGCAAATACTCGGTATTCGTCCCGATACCGATACTAGTATCGGGACAACCCTAGGTGTGGGGATGGTGGTGGGATATTGATGTGGGTGGTGGTGGGGATATTGATAATCTGGGAAGTTGGGGGAGCTTTTACGGTTGTTTGGTTTAAGGGATGTGGGGGAGGGTGGTGGTTTTACTTATTTTAGTGATCGGGGTACTGTTAAGTCATGAATTGATTTTTGTTTTATTTCTAAAAATGTTCAGGTGGATTCTTGTCGGGAGCCTTTGTCGGATCATGGTAGGATCGAATGTGTTGTGAGTATGGATCCAGAGGTAACGTATGGTAAAGGTGTGTGGAAGTTGAATGTGGAGTAGTTGGAAGATGAGAATGTGAAAAGAGAGTATGGGGTATTTTTGGAACATTGAAGAGAAGGAGGAATGATTTTTTAAGTGTGATTGAGTGGTGGGAATGGGTAAAAGTGCAGACAAAGAGTTTTTTTGTGAGAAATGGGTGTGAGATTGCAAGGAAGGAGCGTGAGGTATATGAATGGTGCTGAAGAGGTTGGAATATTTGGAGGAGCTGAGAGAATGGGGAGAGGATGTGGGGTGTGATTTAGTGAAAGCGAGAAGGAAGTTGAGAGTGTTTATGGAGCGGAGAGGGAGAGAGATTATGTCGCAAGCGAAGGTGGTGGTGAAAGAGAAGGATGAGAAGTGAACGCGTTTTTTCTTTAAGGCCCCGTACACACGTGCAAATACATGTGTTCAAATCGGTCGGACAGACCGATTTGAACAGATCTGTCTGCTGGGATGTATTGGTTTGATCGTGTACACACGATCAAACCAAAATCCCCGCCGGAAGACAGCGCGCTGATGTGGCGGTGACGTGGCGGTGACGTTGACGCCACCACGTCACTGAACCAGGAAGTAAAACACTTCCGCGCATGCGTCGAATCCATTCGACGCATGTGCGAGCAGATATGTCTGCTGGTTAGCGTACTAACCAGCAGACATGTCGGATGGGCGGATTCCCAGCAGACAGATTTTAAAGCATGCTTTAAAATCTGTCGGCTGGCCAAATCTATCTGTCCGCCCGTACATACGATCGAATCTGTCTGCTGAAACGGTCTGGCAGACCATTTCCAGCAGACAGATTTGATCGTGTGTATGCGGCCTAAGAAGGTGTATGGTGGGAAGGTGGAGTTGTCAAGTGTGTTGGATGAGAATGGACTGGAAGTGAATGGGAAGGAGAGAGTGGGGGGAAGAAGTTTGTAAGTTCTATGCGAATTTGTATAAGGAAATGAGGGGGGATGCAAGAGTTGAGAAGGATGTGTTGAAGCAGGTGGACATGTGTTTGGATTTGGATGATAGGGAGTATGTTGGGGGGAAAAGTGAGTATGTTGGGGGGAAAAATGAGTAAGGGTGAAGTTGATAAGTGTCTTGGGAGTATGAAGAAAGGGAAGACGCCTGGTAGTGATGGTTTGTCTGTTTTATTGTGCGTTTTGGGATGTGATTGGTGATTGCGTGTATGAGATGGTGATGAAAGTTCTGGAGGATGGGAGGGAGCCTGAGTCTATGATGGAAAGTGTGATTGTTTTATTGTACAAGAAAGGTGATAAGCGTGAGTTGAAAACTTGGAGGCCTATATCGTTGTTGAATGTGGATTATAAGGCTGTGGCGAAAGTGTTGGCAAATAGGTTGCGTGCGGTGGTGGAGAAATTGGTGGGAGAGGAGCAAGTGTGTGCGGTGCCTGGGAGGTCGATTTCAGAAAGTTTGGCGAGTCTGAGGGATGTGTTGTGGTTATGTAAGGAGAGGAAGCAGGAGGTGGCTGTGGATTTTGAGAAAGCGTTTGATAGAGTGTCGCATAATTTTATGTTTAAAGTGTTAAGGAGAATGGGGATACCTTAGCATTGGGTCAGGAGTGAGACAGGGATGCCCGTTGTCGCCTGTTTTGTTTGTTTGTGTAATTGAGCCGTTGTTGAGGTTGTTGGCAAAAGATAAGTGTGTGAGGGGAGTGGAGGTTCCTGGGAGTGGGGGTACAATATTGAAGGTGATTGAATATATGGATGATGTTACTGTGGTTTGCAAGGATATGGTAGGGTTAAGAAGGGTGAAACTATTGATTGAGATTTTTTGTATGGCAAGTGGGTTTTGTGTGAATATAGAAAAGAGTGAGTGCAAGTTGTTTGGGTGTGGTGGGGAACGTTGAACAATGTGGTTGGAAGTTTTGTGTTGGAGGTTTGAGGATTTTTGGGTGTTAAGTTTGATGGAGATTTGTATGGGAGAGAGAGTTGGCAGGAGGTTTTGGCGAGAGTGAAAAAGAAAACAGATTTTTGGTCTCTAAGGACTTTATCGTTGAATGGGAAAGTGTTGGTGGTGAAAGCTGTGTTGATGCCGATTTTGTTGTTTTTGTATTATGTGTTTCCAGCGCCTGATAGAGTGATAAAGCAGATTGTAAGAGTGTGTTTTTTTCGTTTTTTCTGGTCGTCATGGATGGAGAAGTTGAAGAGAGAGAAAGTGATGAAAAGTGCAATGAATGGTGGGAAAGGTATGGTGAGTATTGAGAAGTTTCTGGTGGTAAAGTATGTAAGTATGTGTGTGAGATTAAGTGAGAAAGAGAATATTGCAGGATGTACTGTATGGTGAGATATGCTGGTGGGAGTGTGTTGCGGAAGTGTAAGTTGTGTGAGGTTGATTTGAGGAAGCCTGTATGTTTTGTTGCGCCTTGGTTTTATGTGAGGATCGATAGGTGTATGAGGAGGTATGAGTTGCGAGATGTGCGAGATGTGACGCGGGATAAATGGTGTGAGAGTAAAAAGATTTTGCAGTTGTTGAAAGAGAGGGAGGAAGTTGAAGGAATAGGCGGTTTGAAAATTGCTGAATGTAAGAAAATCTGGAAGAATGTGTGTTGTAAGGGGTTGGATAATAGACAGAAAGATGTTGCATGGATGGGGGCGCATGGGTGTCTGCCTACGAGAGAGTTTCAGAGACGGAGAAGGTTTGATAGTGAGGTGTGTCTGAGGAGTGGGTGTGGGGGGATTGAGAGAGTGATACATGCGTTTTGGGAGTGTCGGTATGCTAGGAAAATATGGGAGTAGGATGGAGAAGATGGTGAAGGGTTTGACTGGTTTAGATATTTTAACCTATGAGATGGTGTTGTATGGTTTGTGTGATCTAACGAGGAGAGATTGTTGTGGATAGTAGTAAATTGTGTTAAGGAATGTTTGTGGGATGTGCATAATATTTTTATTTTTAGGCAGGAGATTGTTAAGGTGAGGGGGTGTGTGGCCATTGTCTGAAGAAGGATTTTTAAATTATGCATATTATGATTTTAAGAAATTGGGTGAGGGTGATGCACAGAGGTTGTGGAAAATAGATGAGTGGAAGCAATGGTGTGTATAATATGTTTTTTGGGATTATGTTTGTTGATGTTCTTATTTTTGACAAATTAACCTTTTTTTGTGTCTTTCAGGGTGAGTGCAGGTGGTGGTGAAGGGACAGTGTGGAGAAAGTGTTTAGGAGTGTTTTTTGTTTGTGTAGGGATAGGGTGGAGGGACAGTTTATAGTAGGGATAGTTTTGATATCTTTTGCTATTTGATGGGTGGAATGGTTTTTTTTTGTAATATTTTTCGTCATGTTTTTTTGTTATCTTTATTTGCTGTATTCTTGTTATTGTATTATTGTTGCATATTTTGTATTATATTTTTGTTGCATATTTTGTATTATATTGATGTTGCATTGTGCTTTTGCTATGTATCTTTTTGGGGTTTTGTGGGAGGGTTTTGTGGGAGGGTTTTATGTAAATATTGTAACCTTTTTGTATTTATTGTAAACCTTTGTGTTGTATTTTTTGTACAATTGTCTTGTGATTTTGTCTTGTACCTATTTTTTGTATCAATGTTACTCTGTATTTTATATAAAATAATAAAAAAAAAAATGGATTGCTTATATGAACATAATATCATTTCCTCTGTGTCAGAGCTGACTGCTATATTTGTAAATAATAGTTGGTTTTTATATGGAAGTTAACAGAGAATGCAACCTCTACCATTTTTTCTTTAAATACTAGAAACCAAAAAAGACAATTGTTGAAGTAAATATGTTGTGTCTCTTACATTTTTATTTCACATTGGTCTCATATGTTGGCATATTGCCATTTTTTTCCTTTTCTCCCTATCTAATATTTTCTCTATGTCTCTCCCTCTTTCTCCTCTCTTACTAAATGTAAGTAACTGATGAAAGGACAGTTTGTTCCATGTGCAAAAAAAAATTGTAAGGATGGAGAGATAAGAAAGGAATAGGCATCAGATATTATTAACAAAAAAATTGCATTATTAACTTACAGCCAAAAGTATATAATAGAGTAAGTAAGCATGAAAAAAGCAATTATCAGGTTGAACTTATTATTTTTAGAAAACTGCCTCACGTCTTGTGTTAATCAAGCTGCGTACTGCAACAAGCACTTCTAATCATAAGAAAAAATAAAATATTTCAGAGATTTGACAAGTTGGGCTATACAGCATATCTATAACTGATAGGCAATCATTTCTATTTGTGTAAAAGGAAGGGAAAAGGGAATGGGAATAATTTGCGCTTAGTAAAGTATGTATATTAGTGAAACAATTGAGATAGGGTCCTGAGAAGGACGTCCTGCTGCTAAACACTACAACTTAGATATAAAGGCCCAGATTCACAGAGCGATTACGCCTGCGCAACAGGAGATGCGCGTGCGTAAGTCTAAATGTGCGCGTGCGTTTCGTTGCGTGGCATCCCCAGAACGAGATACGCCAAAAATCGTTTTTTTTTTGTCCCGCGTAATTTCGTTAGACTGGCACATCCTTCCGCGCAAAAGTGCGATAGACACACCATTGATTTGCTAGTCAAATATGCTAATGAGGGAGTTGTGGGGATCCACAAAAAAACGTTGTGGCTGCGCAGGCTACGCGGTGTGCGCAACAGCAAAATGTTCTGTCTAAAATTAGAGCACATAAAAGGTGGTCTAAAATTTGAAAAAACGTCTACATCTCACAGAAAGCAACACCGTTAGTGAGGAGCAGACCACACACACGTGTTGCACTACAATTTGACTGCCAACATGCCAGGGGCATCGTCGCTCATAGCTGCACTACTGACTTTAGATGAGCAAAGAAGGAGGAGGGCACGGAGGATGGCACGGGAGAGGATATACCGTACCCGCATAGACCTGTTTGGCATGAGTGATTCTGAGGTGTATCGCATCTTCAGATTCACCCCTCATGCCATCCTGGAATTAACCACAACCCTGCAGGAGGACATCACCAGCCCAACACACCGCTCACATGCAGTGCAGCCACTAGCGAAGGTCCTGGCAACACTCCATGTCCTTGCCAGTGGCTCTTTTCAGCGTACAAGTGGAGTGGTGGCTGGGATGTCACAATCCTCCATGAGCAGATGTGTGCACCAGGTTGTCCCTGCAATCCTCAGACGCATGGCCAACCAAATCATTAAACCCACCACTGAGGAGCTGCGACTGAAGGCAATGACAGATTTCTACAGAATTGCCAGGTTCCCATGCACCATCGGGGCCATTGATTGCACACATGTGGCACTACAGCCCCCCCTGGAGACAGAGCACATGTACCGCAATCGGAAGCATTGGCACTCCATCAACGTACAGGTGATAGTTGATGCCCAAGGCCTCATATGGCACGTCCGTGCCAAACACCCCGGATCCAGCCATGACAGCTACATATACAATCAATGCCACATCCGAATGGAATTCGATCAGAACGTGTATGGGAACACCTGGCTGGTTGGTGAGTGACATGGGAGTCAGGCATGACTATCCCCTCCCGTGATGCACACCTCACAAGTGGCACATGCATGACTAACATGCTCCTGTCTTTTCCCTTACAGGTGACTCTGCATATCCACTGGGACCCCCATCTCATGACTCCTATCCGAAACCCCCAAACCCCAGGAGAGGAAAGATACAATCAAGCACACATCAAAACCCGTGCAGTGGTGGAGCGCACCTTTGGCCTCCTGAAGTCACGTTTCCGATGCCTGGATAAGTCTGGGGGTACACTGTTGTATTCCCCAAACTTTGTGTGCCATATCATCGCTGCATGTTGCATGCTGCACAATTTCGCAGTGAGGAAGGGCCTGCAGGTTGAGCTATGTGATGACCTGACCCCCCAACCAGACAATCAACCCCTAACCGAGGATACCCCGTCTTCTGAGGGAAGAGCAGTCAGGAGGCAGCTCATATTGGGCATCTTTGCACGTTAAACATACACATTAATCATGGCACAATGAGAATGCATGCATGCACACCACTGTGGTCCCTAGCACACACACCCCACATCCTCATCAAATTGGATTGGCACCAGTCCACCATGCAGGACTGGTGAGCAGTAACGCCACGTCAAGGCTCCAATTATGTCACTGAACATTCATACACCAATCACACGGACCTGAGGATCACTTCTCTTCTCCCTGGTCCTGGGGAACCCTTCTCCACCAAAATTGAGGATGACACCCCTTTTCCAGCAGGAATGTCACCCCCACATTCAAACAGCATGCACAACCCAAAATTTACAAAAAATGTCAGCAAAAAAAAAAAAAAGGCAAAAAATGTCAGCAAAAAAAAAAAAAAGGGGGAAAAATAAATTATTGCCCTCTGCGTGAGCCACGCCTGGGGCGCCCCGGCCACGGCCCCGGCCCCTCAGGGGAGACTCATGGGGGAGGGGCAAACTCGGGGAAGGAGGAGCAGCCCCCGATCTCTGCCCACCTGGCGGCCTGCCCTCCAAGGCCACGGCAATTCTGTCCAGGGCAGCACCAAGTGTTGCCGTGTTGGCCTGGATAGCCTGGGTAAGGGCCCCCACATCCTGCCCAATGCCTGCTGATGTAGTCTGCAGTTCGTTTAGGCAGGTTGTGAAAGCCCGGGAGTGGGAATCCAGGTTACCCAGCATATCCTTGATGGAGGACAGGCTCTCCTCCATCCGCCCCAAAGTCTGGCTGACCTGTCCCATATGGCGGGTCTGGAGGGCCTGGTCCCTTCTCAGAGTGGCGGGCAGGAGATTGGGCGCCCCCCTGGTGGTCTGGGATGAAATCCTGCCTCCAGCTGATGGTTGTGGCCGGGAGAAGGGGAGGCCCTTGTGAGGGGAGCCATGTTGGGGGAGGAGGAGGGGCTCCCCCCTTAGGGAGGGCAGGCTTCTGCCAGCCAGAGGGGAAGAGTCCGCAAAAAACAATCGTCCAGTGCCTGACTCCTCCTCCTCATGATTATCCTCCTCCTCATGATTATCCTCCTCCTCATGATTCCCCCTCCTCCTCTTGAACCTCCTCCGCGGACTCCGGCCTTGTTGTTGGGGGGCCTCATTAGGCTGCTGTCCTGGGGTTGGTGCGGTCAGCCCAGATGGCCCTGCACCCTCCTGCACATCTGTGGATGACACAAAACATTCACAGGTTGGAGGATCCACACACTTGACACATATTCCCTTTCACCCCCTCCCCCACACATGCTACACACTTGATAGAAAAAAAAACCTTACCTGGCACCACGGGGACCGGACTTGTGTCAAAGCCTGGCAGGCCCTCCACTTCATGCCGGTGAAAGGTCAGGGCCACCGCACGCTCCTCCGTCGCTGTCAGACTAATACGGCATGGTGGGCCCCCTCCTTTGCCCCTGGCATGGGCATGCATTGCGGCCAGTTTCTTTTTGACCAGACGCCGGAGGTCGTTGATTTTTTTGTCAATCCCAGACCTGGTCCGTGTCTCCCCCTCCCCCCGATGAATTGATCTGCTCAGTGATCCTATCCAAAATCTCCCTCCTCCTGGCCGGGGTGGTGTTGGCACTCTGCGGGCCGTGGAGGTAACGCCCATACTCGCTAATGGCCCGGGCAAGAATTCTTTTTTCCCCCACAGTAAAATTCAGCTTTCTTTTTCTCTCAGTCATACTTCCAAAACAATCAGTCCCAGTCAACAAAATTCACTCACACAAACAAGCACAAACAATCACAAAAAAACACACACAGAGAGAAAACTACTCAGCAAGAAACTGTCACAAAACAATATAAACAAAAAAAACAGCAAGAAAAAAAACCAACAGAAATATATCAAACAAACAGTCTCTCAAACACTTATCAAAAAACACTTTCACAAATATACCAACAAGCACTTGATCACACAGAACACTAATCTGACAACTACAAAACACACCGCAACGAACAACAGGAACAAAAGCACTTGGTTAAATGGGAAGGGACACAAAGGGATGTACTTTTGCAATGCAAGTGCGTTTGTGTGTGTCTATTTATGCTGTCTGCGTGGTTCACAACGTTGCCCTAGTCCATTTCCAATTTCACTGATTGCGCCGCTCCTGAGTTGTGAGCATGCACACAGCGGAGCTGACATGGTCTCCTTCACGCGCGCATGCGCGAGCCGGCCGGCCCTTCATTTGCATGGGGTCACGGCTCATTTCAATGTAACACGCCCACGTCCCTCCCAATTTGTATTACTCCTCCTTTACGCCTCAGAAAAAACGTTACGCAATTTCCTGCGCAAAAGCTACGAGAATAGGGTGATTACGCTGCAAAATTGCGCAAGTCTAGCGTAAAGGCGGTGCGCTACGCTGGTCCAATAATGCGCAGATGTACCTGAATCTGGGCCAAAGTGTAAAGAAAAATGTGCAAAAACAGTGTAGCGCTGGACAGCATATACCACATAAGTATCTAAAGTAACAGGTGTAAACAGTGTTAATCTATAAATGGTAACAATATGTGAATACACAAAAGATATAAATGCATAGGTTGTTATAACACTGTGCCAATCAATATGGCACTGAGCATAAAGTACTTATAAATATCAACAGATAAATAAACAGTGTAAAAATAAAGTGACCAATTCAGCATATGGGGTGCAAAACAAATAGGGTCAGATTCAGGTAGATGGGCGAATCTTTATTTTGGAGTAACTTTTCTCATTTACGTTACTCCGCCGAAACTTTAGGAGCAAGTACTGTATTCACAAAGCACTTGCTCCTAAAGTTGCGGCGGCGTATCGAAAATGAGCCGGCGGAATTCAAATTGGGCAGGTAGGGGGCGTGTATTATAACTAGGCGCGATCCCGCGGCAAACGTACTGCGCATGCGTCGACTGTCAGTGCGCATGCTCCAAATTCTGTCAGTGAACGTCAATGACGTCAATCCCCATTCACGGACGTTTTACGCAAACGACTCAAATTTTTTTTTTTTCGACGCGATGACGACGGCCATACTTAACATAGGATACTCCACTAGGGGGCTGCTTTATCTTTACGCCGCGTATCTCTTACGGAAACGTCGGAAAGTCACTGCGTCGGGCCCGAATACGATCGTGAATTGCCGATTCTCGCTGATTAACATATTCTCGGCGTTAATCAGCGGGAACGCCCCCAGCGCCATTTTTAAAATTGCAGTTCCGATACGACGGCGAAATACTTGTTTTCTGCTTACTGAAAACAGAAACGCCGGCTCAAAGTGACAGTTAGGCTGGAGTATCACTGATACTCCAGAGTAAATCTACCTGAATCTGGCCCATAGAGTCCACAGAAAAAAGCTGGGAGTCCACAGAAAAAAGCTGGGAGTTATTAGCCCCTTCCAATGCAGGTGATGAAAAGATGCAAACAATGAAAGTCCAATTAGGAGATCCACAGGTGAGAAAGGAGGGAGATTTCAGACATCAGTGGCCCAACACCAGTAGAAATAAAGGCTTACCAGAAAGCCTGTGACTATCCCTTTCAGGAGTAGTCTAAACAGGCATAGCAGGAAATTCTGATCCTTTGGGGTGTCAGGAACAAATCCGCATCTCTCCACAGATTAGATGGTAGAATCCACAGCTCCTCATGGGGTTAACCACTGCTTCCAAATGGAACTTGCATAGATGTATGCGAGCGTGTGTTTATCAAACACCATGTGGGAAAAAGAAAGGGACAATCCCATAGTGTAGGCGTAAAAAACGAGAGGGTTTATTTAAAAAACAAAAAAATTGAAACAGCTTAAAATACTCTCATTCATAAAGAGTGATACAAAAATCCTTGCAAGGATAAAAAAGCTTGTTAGCGCATGCGCAATGCGAGTGTGTCTGCCCAACGATCGTTTTGTCGTAATGACATCATCAGGGGCACACGTACGCCATTGCACACACGCTATTTATACAGCCCAGAGGAAGTGTAGGACAAAACCATTGAGTAGAGGCGGGGATAGAACGGAGCATATGATAGACTGATATATAACTATATTGTGAATAGAAATCACCATGCCATCTTGTGGTGAAAAAGGCGTATTGCTGCTCAAAGAAGAGCAATAGGGATATTAGGCTGATATGACCACTCAATTATAAATGGAAATCATTATGCCATCTTGTGGTGAAAAAGGCGTATTGCTGCTCAAAGGAAAGCAATAGGAATAATAGGCTGATATGACCACTCAATTATAAGTGGAAATCATTATGCCATCTTGTGGTGAAAAAGGCGTATTGCCGCTCTAGGAAAAGCAATAAGCCAAAGATTCCCTGAATAGGAATATTCTTTGTTATGGAATTAAACTTATCATTTCTATTTAATTGGGAAAACAATTTGTGCCTGTGCTGAACTCACCCCGGTGACTGCATTAAGGAGAAGGTTATGGCAGATTCAGCTCTGCATGATTCATTCAAATGCAAATGAAAATGTCTTACCAACTGTCATCTTTTTGTAAGACATCTGACTGTGTATGTTCTAACATACTTTGCCTGTGTGCTCACCATTTATGTTTTTAAAGCTTGTTGTGTTACTATCATTCTGATTAGTGGTTGGGGTAAATTCTTATTAATTACAATACATGACAGGAGCTGGAATTATGCAAGCAGCAATAAGATAAGAAGCAACAACATTTGGTAGCAGCATCTTTTTTTTAAGTACATTTATATTGCTATATCAAAATTATACATGTACATGTCATTCAGGTTTAGGAAAAGCCAACAGTCAAGGCTGATAAGCATATACACGTGACTGTGTCATTTTGCAAGAATTGATATGGATTTTTTTTTACTTTTCAAAAAGCAAAACAGATAAACATAAGCAATTAATAACAATGTACTGTTCTCTGCCCTATAACATTTTGTAAATGCATGTTTTTAAATTCTTGCATAATAAAATTCCTATTGCAAAAATACAATGGTTGGGTCATTATTTTTTTCCCTTCCTCCTGCATACTGTGTAAGGGAAAATGAATAGCTCAAATATATTGCTCACAGGAGTTAGCATACTTAACTCAGTCACCCAAAATGTCCATAAATATACAGTATTAGCAAGCCTACAAGCTTCATAAAGTAATTCAATAAAGTAAAAGGTCCTTATTTACTAAGCATTTCTAAGCATTTCTGGTGTACGTCTTTTCCCAACTAGCCCTACGCGTTACGACACAGCAACACACGTGTGTTGACAGACACGTGTGTTGCTGTGTCGTAACGCGTAGGGCTAATTGGGAAAAGACGTACACCGGAGTTCCGTGAAACCAGTGCTACTAGTCACTGCTATGTATGCCCGTTTTATTCATCTTTGCTGTAAGTGCAATTTCATTAATTAAAAGTTTTTATTGGTGGTAATGCAGTATTAGAGGTTCTTCTTCTCTCCATGTCCCACTGTTGAGACTTCAGGTCATCCAGATCCACTTTGGTGGATATCAGTACGTTGAAGGGAGACACCTGGCAGAGGATTCATTATTAAGGCCTGTTATTTGCTGCTTTAAGGTGAGAGTTCTGGGAGACCAGACTTTGTGTGTGGTGAAGTGCACATCTCTCTCAGGAATAGTGGGCTTCTACTATCAAATCTTCTACTCTTATGGACTCTTTCTGCACACATTGAGATTGTTTGCATATTGGACACATTGATTTTCTGTGTATATAGCACATAGTTCTTTGTTTATGCACCATTTGCATTATTTTTGTATTGTTACTTTTTACTGTAATCCATTTTTTGGTCATATACACTTTGCACAATCACCCCCCATACCAAAAAGGTACCTCTTTGGATTATATATGTTAGGCCGCGTACACACCACCAAATGAATCTGTTCAAATCGGTCGGACCCGACCGATTTGAACAGATTTGTCTGCTGGCTGTTTTGGTTTGATCGCTGTACACACGATCAAACCAAAATCCCCGCCAGCAGACAGCGCGGTGACGTGGCGGTGACATTGACGCCGCCACGTCACCGCACCAGGAAGTAAATTACTTCCGCGCATGCGTCAAATCCATTCGACGCATGTGCGAGAAGATATGTCTGCTGGTCAGCGTACTAACCAGCAGATATATCGGGCGGACGGATTCCCAGCCGACAGATTTTAAAGCATGCTTTAAAATCTGTTGGCTGGCCAAATCTGTCTGCTCGCCGCGTACACACGATCGAATCTGTCTGCTGGGACGGTCGGGCAGACCGTTTCCAGCAGATAGATTTGATCGTGTGTACGCGGCCATTATTGTGGAAAAAAAATCCAGTAACTTGTAAAGACAAGGGTATGACTTTAGAGATTTTTCAGGCCACATAGAAAGTGTCTCCAACCAACACTTGACATTTGTGACATATATGGGTGGTCTTCTTACCCCTTTTAAATAATCTGGTAGGAGTAAAGAATGATCTGTGCATGTAATTCTGCCAAATAAGTGCATCTTTTTACTGATATAACTGTGTCAAAATAGGAACCAGAACATTTCTTTCACTCCTGTCTTGTCAAATCCCTGATAACTGTTGCACAATTTACTTTACATTTTCTGTATTTGAAGGTTAACTACTTAACCTCCCTGACGGTATGATTCTTTCAGATTAAAGTGCTGAAAGCGGTACCATTATTTGCAAGGAAATTTGGCGTTTTATACTGTAGGCTTGTAATTCTTAGGAATAACTCACTTAAATCTGACCAAACAAGAGTCTAATAAGCATCCCGGGTATGATTTAAAAAAATAAATAAATTATAAATTATAATATAATAAATAATTAAAACAAATAATATTATAAATATAATAACAATTATTCAATAATGTAATCAACTCAAAATCACTGAAATTGCTCAGTTGCAGAATTGTCGCTGTCATTTTTTTTTTTATGATGAATTTCCCCACAAATCACTATCGCTCAATTCCTGCAAGTGATTATAATTTATTATCGCTATTTTCTAGTTGATCTAAAACCTTTTTTGACATAAAGGGACACTTTTGGTTGCTATGGACAATCTACATTTGCAGGCAGAAAGAACAGTTTGTATTATATAAAAGAACATGTAGGGCACAGGGCAGACCACTAGGGACAAGGGTGTGTGTATTTTTTTACATACAGTACTGTAATCTATAAGATTACAGTATACTGTATGAAATGTGTTTGTTTACTTTTTTGAATTTGGCGCCGTTCTCCGCCCCCGTGCGTCATAACGTCGCAGGGAACGGAGATCGGCGGCACACTGGGACACTGTGTGAATCGAGCGAGCACCCACTCGCTCACACAGCGGGGATGCATCGCTGGATCCAGGGACAAGGTAAGCCAGCGCGCGCTGCAGGCTCTGCATAGCTACCCCGAGCGTGACTCGGGGATACCGATCCTAGCATAAGAAGAAAAAAAAACACCCCCGAGTCACGCTCGGGAATACCGCTAGGAGGGTTAAGGATCTGAAGATTTCCCCCCCTTAATGACCAAGCTATTTTTTTGCGATACGGCACCGCGTTGCTTTAACTGACAATTGCACAGTCGTGCAACACTGTACCCAAACAAAATTTTCGTCCTTTTTCCCCCCACAAATAGAGGTTTGTTTTTTTGGTGGTATTTGATCACCTCTGTGGTTTTTATTTTTGGCACTATAAACAAAAAAAGAGCAACAATTTTGAAAAAACAATAAATAATATTATTTTACGTTTTGCTTTAAAAAAAAAACATCCCCAAAAAAATGTCTTCCTCAGTTTATCCAGATATATATTCTTCTACATATTTTTGGTAAAAAAAAATGCAATAAGCGTATGATTGGTTTACGCAAAAGTTTAGCATCCACAAAATAGGAAATAGGTTTATGCAATTTTTATTATGTATTTTATTTTAACAATAATGGAATCACTACTGCAATTTTTAGGGGGCCTCACATTGCTGCGGACAATTGCACACTTTTGACACATTTTTGGGATCATCGACCCTTAAACAGCGATCAGTGCTATACAAATGCACTGATTACTGTGTAAATGTCACTGGTAGGGGTTAAATGTGTTCCCTTCTGTGTGTTTCTAACTGTATGGGGATGGGACTGACTAGAGGAGGAGACATATCACTGTTCCTACTTAGAAGGAACAGACAATCTGTCTCTCCTCTCCTGACAGAATGGGGATTTTGTAATCTCACGTTACTGCGCGTTAGGTAAAAGTTTGATAAGAGACATTTGCACTTTTCAGTCTGTTACAGCGTGACAAATGTGCTATTTCCATTACAAATGCTACTTTTATACACACCAACGTGTTCTCGTCGAAAACCAGCCCGACGAGGAACACGCCGAGGAAATTGAGACTCCCGTCGAGGAAAAAGAGAACTTGCTCTCTTTTTTCCTTGTCGAGTTCCTGGACAGTTTTCTCGATGAAAAGCATACACACGACTGGTTTCCTCGGCAAAAAAGCTCTCCCACCAAGTTTCTTGATGGATTCTGTCGAGGAAACCAGTCATGTGTACGCGGGCCTGATGCCTGTCTTACCTGTCTACCTCATTATAATCAAATTTACCCTCCACACTCAATATTAGTTCAAATACTCTTCCTGCCTTCCCATAAACCTCTCCAACAGCACAACATACCCCCTCTTCCATCAAGGTGTAAACAATTTTTAGAAAATAGGCTTTATCCCAGTGAAAGTTCATCCTGTGTTATAGAAACCCACATCCTCCTCTCTTACACCAGGTATTTTGCCATGCATTCAGTTTTCTAAGCTCCCCATGGCTTCCCAGAGTTGCAACTGGCATCAGAAAAGATCACCTCGAAGGTCTATTCTTTGTTGCCCAGTGCCCTCCTATTCCTTGCAAAGTCCACCTTTCTCCTCAAAAGAAATGCAAACAAATCATAACATGACCACAATCTGGCATTCTGACAGAGTAGAAGTGGAAGTGAAAAAACAATAAATAGCTATAAAGGTTCAAGTATATGTTTGATATAAAACCAGTAAAACATTACAAATAATAAAAGGGTCCACTAAAAGATAAGTTGAAAACACGTATTTTTAAATGGAAAACATTTCATAATACACACAAACAACAAAAATAACTTTAAAATAGATCTAAAGCCAAACGTTATATTGTCTAAATTTTGTATAAAATAAAACCAAAGTTAATCATTATAAAAGGCAACCGATTCAGTTTACTGTAATATTTTCCCTGTAGTTGACTTTTTTATTTATACTGGTCAGAAAACTACAATTTATTGAATTTATAGTGCCATTTCGAATTAAAATTACTTTTTGCTTCATAAAGTGTACTGCAACAATAAATACATTTGACACATCAGTAGAGTAATACACCAAGCATCGGAATTGCTATTATCCCACCAGCAATCAAAACTATATTATAAGAAAAGTAAAAAAAATATGTTAATAATTACAGTGAAACAAGCACTTTTTTTAAATCCTGACTCGGTATGTGAGTGTTCTCTCGTGAAACAAGCAGGATTTAAGCCACAGTGGTGTGCAGTACCGCATTTGGCCTGAGGTGCGGGGGCCCCAGAGCTGAGCGGAGCCGATGGGAGCTGTTCAGAGCTGTTAGTAAATACTCTGTAAAATTTAGAAATACTCAGTTCCTGAATCTTTCTGAGGCTATTCGAGTTCACCCGAGCTGTCCCCGAGCCTTTCTGAGTATTTCCCAGGCTATCCACCCCCCAACTCTGGCCACATGCGGTATTGCATGCCATAGAAGTCAATGCGGAACAAATTATTTTCATTTCCATTGACGTCTATGGGGAAATTTGCTTTGATATGTGATTTCCTAGGATTACAAGCATTCTCCTGGAATGGATTACACTCGTAATCTAAGGTTCCACTGTACAGTGAAATGTGCTCACTTTAAATATCCATCCATGCACAAGATATTAATTATTGATAGCACATGATTGGCTGGTTGAAGTGAACCCACGCCTTGTTTATTAAGTTCAGCAAACATTAATTTTGTTAAATAACAAGTCTTTACTCCTTTAGTAGATCAAACCCAATGTTTACACAGGGTATTGAAACTGATTCAAAATAATGAATTGAAATGTTAAGAGGCATTCATTAGCTGCATATACCTACAGTATGTTTTTTTCTAAATGTCTGCCAGAGCTGCCTACCAATGCGTATGCCTTACCAAGTTCAGAGAAATAAATATATTCATAGATTGAATCTTTCAAACCTAAGTAGCAAAACAAAACCATATTTCAGTTGGAAAAGTTTCATATTTTTAATAGATATAAAAGTCTTTCGTTTTGACAGTGAACCCAAGGGACAAGGTAAAACACAACACTTTTGTTGTTTATCACAATTAAATGACTGACAAACTAGCAAAATATGACTTTCTGTTTGGAGTTTTCATTGCAAAGCCAACAAAAAGGTTCCTTAGTACATTTATATTATTTACATATTTTTATATCCAAGAAATTTTGGATTAAATTGTGAAAGAGACCGTGTCACCACCCCATGGACATTGTTAGACATAGCAGGTAAATATATTTACATACACGTCAATCTGATTTTATGTATTAATTTCACTTGCTCGCTGTACAGCTGCTCCCTCTTTCTGACATTCACCAAGACCCCATTGCTCTGGCAAGCACAGAATTTAGACGCTCTTAGAATTGTATGATGCAATTAAACATTTAAGCTATGGCTTCTGTAAATCATGGGCTAGCACAAAGGTATTTTAAAATAAACGAGACAACACATGTTGTGTGCAACACATATTTATTTAAACTTGGAATTTAAATGGCCACAGTGGTATCCATAAGGGGTTAATATGAATCTTGTAAATTAAAATAAATAAGTCATCTTGGCTAAAATATATTTAACAAAAATCAAATGGTGTCCATCCAGTCAAAGCTGGGCGACTACTCCTTGATTTGGACAACAACATGACTCTCCAAAGATAGGGAGGGAGGGTGGGCATCACTGTCTGGTCAGGAACGGTCAGTGAGACCACCGCTCCCGATCCTTTTGTTTACTTCTTCCGCGCTGGCTAGTAAACCGCCAAATTTGCCCAATCAGCTGCTTGCCTGCATCCACCAATCCCATGGCTGTTGCTACACAGGGATACTTGGTAACCTGCGGATATAAAACAAAACAAGGAGAACTGTAAGCTCCCCCTTTTTAGCTAACCTATGGTGGTTAAGCTTATTGCTGTGACCTTTCAGGGGAAACATATGTAGCACTGGTATTTTTGCCATATAATGCTAAAGATGGCATACCACTAGAGGGAGCAAAATACCAATGTGAGCGAGATATGTTTTAACTTACATATGCAGAGCAGAAAAATGTCAAATAGACTGAGTTCAATCAGGCCTAAAAGCCTATGCTTCATTGAGGGCTGACTGACAGTTAAGGTATACCTACACCAAAGGCATCTACAAGTGTGTTTTACAGCAGGAACTGTATTAACTCTTCAGTTATGTTACTTCATTACTTGTTAAACCATTGGATTACAAACACTGCAGTATAATAGCTAGCTGAAGAAAGAAGACCAGAGACTACACTTCTTCACAGGGAGGGTTTGTGCTTTGGATGCAGTAAGCGAAAAAGGCTGCCTTATACCTCAGGGGAAGCTCTTGAGAAATTGTATTGTGCTGTGTTGATATCCTTGCATTGGTATGTTTGGTGCGGCCGTACTGGAAGTGGGACGGTGGTCAGTGTCAAGGCATTGTCACTCTGAGCACTAGTCCCACTTGGAGACGCACCGCAGTAGAGGCTCAAGGGACCTTTAAGTGTTATTAGTTTGTGTACACTCATTGCACTATTATAGTAAGTTTGTATGTTGATACAGTTATTATAAATACTGTCTTTATACCAGTTCCAGTAAACTTACATCCTGGTTGATCACAATTGGTGTGAAGCTTGTTCATTATTCTAACAGGTGGAACAACGGATGCCCAGATAACGGTAAAGGTACACTATATACACATTGTTATGGTGGGATTGTTCCGTTTAGTGAAAGTTTCATAACAGCACTGCACCACAGCTGTGTCAAGGGGAGCGAGACCAAATCATTGGGGGGTTGTTAACCACTTAAGGACCCCCGCACACACATATACGGCCACAGAATGGCACGTACAGGCACAAGGGCGTAAATTTACGTCCCCGCCTTCGTGCGGTTCGGGGGTCCCATCGGGACCCCCTCCGCGGCGTGCAGGGGTCCCCCTGCCTCTGGGAGCGATCGCTGACGAGCGGGCGGATGTCCGTGATTTCCGCCCCCCCCGCGATCGCTCCCAGCCAATGGGAGCGCGCTCCCATCGTGTCAGTTCCTCCTCCTGTGTTTACACAGGAAGGAGAAAATGATGTCACCTCTCATCGCAGCGCTGTTTCCCAGCGCTGCTGATGAGAAAAGACATCACAAGTAAGTGTGCACCAACACAACACTGACACACACTCACATAGGCATATTAACCCCTTGTGATCGCCCCCCCCACCCCCTGTCACAGTGTCACTGAATGCAGTGATCTAATCACTGCATTTAGTGTCAGTGTGACAGGCAGTGTAAAAAACAGTTAGTGTTAGGTTCAGGATAGCCCCCCCACCCCCCCTAATAAAGTTTTAACCCCCTGATCACCGCCCTAGTTAACCCTTTCACTCCCTATTGCCAGCGTCACTAAGCGATCATTTTTCTGATCGCTGTATTAGTGTCGCTGTTCCCGCTAGGTAGCTATTTTTTTTTTATTGCGATTTTTTTTTTACTAAAGACATGTGGCTGAATTAATTTTGGCCTAAATGTTTTACTAAAATTTAGTTTATTTGATTTTTTTTATAACAAAAAGTAAAAAAATTGTGTTTTTTTTCAAAATTGTGGCTCTATTTTATTTTATAGCGCAAAAAATAAAAATCGCAGAGGCGATCAAATACCACCGAAAGAAAGCTCTATTTGTGGGAAGAAAAGGACGCAAATTTTGTTTGGGAGCCACGTCGCACGACCGCGCAATTGTCTGTTAAAGCGACGCAGTGCCGAATCGCAAAAACACCTTGGGTCATTTACCAGCGTATTGGTCCGGGTCTTAAGTGGTTAAAGCAGAGTACAGGCCCAATCAATTACCAGCAGCTCCTTCGGGGGTAAGTGCTACACATATTTAAGTATAAAAAGAAGACAAGGGTATTAGTATGTGAGTACATATACCTGCTGTGAAGGGGGTGGTAAAAGGGTCTATTTAAAATCTATACTTTTTTGCTGTTTTTACCAGAGCAAATTGAGAGGATATATCTCCCTAGCAGGACCACAGACAGCAATAAATCCTGAAAGGTATTCTAGAATTATCTAATTCTATCAAACATTTTAAAAAATAGCTTTGGCTTTAGATACACTTTAGGCTCTCTCTCTCTCTCTGTCTCTCTCTCTCTCTCTGTCTCTCTCTCTCTCTCTCTCTCTCTATATATATATATATATATATATATATATATATATATATATATATATATATATATATATATATTTACTGATTACTTTTGGAACAGTATGTAACAATGCAAATGTTATTTTAATTTTTGTTTTGTATCACACATTGTATAGAAGTAAGGCTATAAATAATGTTGAAATCATATTAGAAATACTGATTATTTAAGCACAAGTATTAAAAACTCACTAAAATGTAATTCTGCAGGAAAAACTGTGGTAAATTTTTTTCATCTATGCTAAACTTGGAATGTATCTTCACACCTGCATTACCCCTAAAAAAATAGCATAATTCATGCAGCAGTCAATTCTTAACAAGAACATTGCATTTCATAACTATATTGAAAGTTGAAATTATACTGTTGATTAAAAAAACTTTCATATCAAAATTTCAATGAGCTAAATTATAAAGAGAAGCAGGATTTCCTTTTTTATCAGAAACACTCGATATATACAAAAATATATTGTACAAAGTAAGGCCCTTCTGGTATATATAGACATAGGGGCTGATTTACCAAGCCTGTGCGCCAAGACTCATGGTGCACAAGCAGGAGTAAACCTGTTTTTGACATTTACAAAAGAAACACGCTGCCAGTGCAGCGTGTTTCCTCATTTACTAAAGTGCCTAATGCGCCCAGAAGAGGGCGCACAGCACGCCAGTACAGAGCTGGCGTGCGGCATTTAGTAATGTAAACATCGGGGATTCGGGCGGGAGTTTATGAGGGGAGGGAGGGGGGTGATGCAGGGGAAGTGTAGTGACATGTGTTTAAACTTGTGTGGCGGGCCGATTTGAAAGGGAAAGTGACTTTTGGGACCCGATCCCCGTGCCCTTGCAAAGTACGCTAGAACCTCGGAAGGTTCACTTGCATACTGGGCATGCGCAGAGGGAAAAATCGGAGCTCACCGCGCGCCTCTTCAGTACGCCGGGAAATCCTTGGTAAATACCAGGCGGCGTAGCAGTGTTTGCACTGCCTGGAGCGGCGCACGGCAAGCTCCGAGCTGTTCTCGGGCTGCGCTGACACTGAAGGGGAACTCCGCGCCAAATTTCAAATGTGAAACCGGCGCGGCTTCCCCCCCAGGGGTACAATAGGCTCTCCGGCTTGGTCCGGAACGTGAGGGGTTAACCCACGCCAAAATCGGCGTGGGGTTCCCCCCCAGATCCGTACCAAGCCCTCATCCCAGGCATGCAGTCTGGCCGGACAGGAATGGGGGTGGGGACGAGCGAGCGCCCCCCCCCCCTCCTGAGCCGTACCAGACCACATGCCCTCGACATGGGGGAGTGTGTGCTTTGGGGGAGGGGGGCGCTGCCCCCCCACCCCAAAGCACTCTTGTCCCCATGTCGATCGGGACAAGAGCCTCTTCCCGACAACCCTAGCCATTGGTTGTCGGGGTATGCGGGCGGGAGCCAATCAGAATCTGGGAGCCCCGTTTAATAAGGTGGCCCCCAGATTTCGGGCCCCCACCCTATGTGAATGAGTATGGGGTACATCGTACCCCTACCCATTCACCTGGTGAACGTTTTCACTTTTGAGGGTCTTCCGCCGCCCCCTTCAAATTTTTCGGCCTGGACGGGGGTCGCACATCCCATCCAGGACTTGGACGTGGCGGGCTTCTCGTCGCTGTCTTCTGCCGCTGCCCCCTTCACCACGAAGCTCCGTGCTTGTTTGATGAGGGCAGCGGGCTTCCGTCGTCTTCTCCGGGGCGAGGGTCGTACATCCCACCCCGGATTTCGTCGCCGGCTTCTGCCTGGCTCCTACTAGGGGCCAGGGCTTCTTTTGCCGTCTTCCGCCGGAGGGCGCCACTCTCCGGGCTTCTCGACGTTGTCTTCCGCCGCGGGGGCCAGGCCTTCTTCTTTGCCGCCCCCTTCGATTTTTTCGGCCTGGACGGGGGTCGCACATCCCATCCAGGACTTGGACGTGGCGGGCTTCTCGTCGCTGTTTTCTGCCGCTGCCCCCTTCACCACGAAGCTCCGTGCTTGTTTGATGAGGGCAGCGGGCTTCCGTCGTCTTCTCCGGGGCGAGGGTCGTACATCCCACCCCGGATTTCGTCGCCGTCTTCTGCCGCTGCCCCCTTCACCACGAAGCTCCGTGCTTGTTTGATGAGGGCAGCGGGCTTCCGTCGCAGTCTTCCGCCGCGGGGTGACACTCGCGGGCTTCTTCTTCCATTCGATGTTGACACGGCGAGGTCCGGCGCTGAAATGCCTTCTGAGCGGCGGGCAAGGACTTATATTGGCATTGGGCGTGGGCGTGGTTATGCCAACATGTGACCTTAACCCATGTGACAGTGATGTGACGTGACATCACTGTCACATGGGTTAAGGTCACATGTTGGCATAACCACGCCCACGCCCAATGCCAATATAAGTCCTTGCCCGCCGCTCAGAAGGCATTTCAGCGCCGGACCTCGCCGTGTCAACATCGAATGGAAGAAGAAGCCCGCGAGTGTCACCCCGCGGCGGAAGACTGCGACGGAAGCCCGCTGCCCTCATCAAACAAGCACGGAGCTTCGTGGTGAAGGGGGCAGCGGCAGAAGACGGGGACGAAATCCGGGGTGGGATGTACGACCCTCGCCCCGGAGAAGACGACGGAAGCCCGCTGCCCTCATCAAACAAGCACGGAGCTTCGTGGTGAAGGGGGCAGCGGCAGAAAACAGCGACGAGAAGCCCGCCACGTCCAAGTCCTGGATGGGATGTGCGACCCCCGTCCAGGCCGAAAAAATCGAAGGGGGCGGCAAAGAAGAAGGCCTGGCCCCCGCGGCGGAAGACAACGTCGAGAAGCCCGGAGAGTGGCGCCCTCCGGCGGAAGACGGCGAAAGAAGCCCTGGCCCCTAGTAGGAGCCAGGCAGAAGCGGAGGAGCCCGAGGTGGGGCGACACCCCCGTTGTTCTCCGCTGTTTTCGGCCGGCCCCCCCCGGATGTAAAAGAGCTTCATTTTGGGGTGGGGGCACAGTCGAGCATGGCGGAGAGCATGGGTGGGTGTTTCCCCCCCCCGGCAGAAAACGGCTAGAAGACCGAGGAGTGGCAATTTTTTATTGAAAATTCTACGACCAAAAATGTATACAGAAAAAAAAAAAAATTAAACCAAAACGACCCTCTGCCACAATACATTTTCTTTACATACAAATATTATCCCACCATGCTATACATATACCATCTATACATCACTAAGAATTAGCACCAATACCTGCCCCACTCACTTGCATTTTTATACTCTTTAGTCATTACCACTTCCCAAGTACCAAAGCAACCCTCTACCACTAAACATTTTCTTTACGTACAAACATTATCCCACCATACTATACATATACCATCTGCACATCACTAAAATCGCACCAATACCTGCTCCAATAACTTGCATTATTATACTCTTTAATCATTTCCACTTCCCAAGTAACCCCAACCCCTAAAACATATATACTTCTATTATGCATAAACAAATAAAACAAAATCATAACCCTAACCCTCCCCAAAACTTTAAAATCTACGCAACTACGCAATTGTACATACACATGTTACCACATTACTGCATTTTTTTTTTTTTTTTTTTTTTTTTAATAAAATTACTCATTTACTTCCATCAGCACAATCCCCTGCAACCATACCCCCACCAGAATCCACCACAGGATCCAAGGTGGAAAACCTGTTCTGCAGGGCTATACCAGGGGGAGTCTGGGCACTACTTGTCGCCCCAACTCCACCTTCTGGAGAGGAAACACCCGGACCAGGACCTGACCCAGAACTGGGGATCACCCCAGGACTGCTTTTACACCGCCCCTTTCCCACCGCCACCCAAACATTGCTCATACACATGTTACCACATTACTGCATTTTTTTTTTTTTTTTTTTTTTAATAAAATTACTCATTTACTTCCATCAGCACAATCCCCTGCAACCATACCCCCACCAGAATCCACCACAGGATCCAAGGTGGAAAACCTGTTCTGCAGGGCTATACCAGGGGGAGTCTGGGCACTACTTGTCGCCCCAACTCCACCTTCTGGAGAGGAAACACCCGGACCAGGACCTGACCCAGAACTGGGGATCACCCCAGGACTGCTTTTACACCGCCCCTTTCCCACCGCCACCCAAACATTGCTCATACACATGTTACCACATTACTGCATTTTTTTTTTTTTTTTAATAAAATTACTCATTTACTTCCATCAGCACAATCCCCTGCAACCATACCCCCACCAGAATCCACCACAGGATCCAAGGTGGAAAACCTGTTCTGCAGGGCTATACCAGGGGGAGTCTGGGCACTACTTGTCGCCCCAACTCCACCTTCTGGAGAGGAAACACCCAGACCAGGACCTGACCCAGAACTGGGGATCACCCCAGGACTGCTTTTACACCGCCCCTTTCCCACCGCCACCCAAACATTGCTTTTACTCTCCTTACCTGGCTGAGAAGGCAAGTCTACAACTGGCTGGGGATCTCTAGGAACCTTACCCCTTCTGCCCTTACGAACAGGTCTCGTACTAGGGGTATCAGAATCAGAGAAACGACCCGCCTCTTGATCCCCCCCACCACCAGACACAGGGACAGAGGACCCAGACCAAGTAGGAATGGGCTGCGAATCCCGAGAAGGGGGATGCAACACCACCCTAGGCATCTTAGCCTTGCCACAAGATACCACAGATTGCACCAAAGGGGCCTTACCCCTCCCCCCAGATTTTAAAGGGGAAACTCTCGAGCCGCCCGACTTATGACCCAATCTTCCTGACGATGGCCCCGGACTCCCGGAACCCATCACAAAAGACTGGCTCTCAAGAGTCACTGCGCCAGCCAGCTGGAGCGGGGCAGGAGGTCCGGCCGACGAAACAACCGGAAGCACAGACTCCCTAGACCCCCCAGGCCCCGCAGGGGGAGACACCCCCCCAACAGGTGCCCGAAAGGCCGAGGGGCACTGGCTAAAAACGTGCCCCATAACACCGCACAGATTGCATTGAAATTTATTGCACCCGCTGGCCAAGTGCCCAGCTTCATTACACTTTGTGCAAAAGGGTTCCCTACAGTCCCTACTGAAATGCAAAGGACTGTTGCATCTAAAACAGAGCTTAGGTTGCCCTGGATAGAATGCAAGGATCCTATCCCTCCCAATATAACCTGACGCAGGCACATGTGTCACTGATAACCCGATGCGTCTAAGCCTTACTGAGACAGACCAGGCACCAGTCCAGATCCCCTTGGCATCCAAAACTTTCCCTGGCGGGGCCATCACCTGGCCGTACCGCCCCAACCATGTTGTGATATCTTCTGCGGGAATAGATTCATTTCTAACCAGGACTGACACCCTTTTTATTTCTTCCTGTCTAGACAGGGGGACTGCTCTAAAGGATTTCCACGAGGACTGATTCTTCACCACCTCCCGTCTGGAGATAAAACTCTCCATTAAGACGGGGGTACCAAAACTTACATCATACTCCAGGGAGCCCGAGGGGTGGATAACAGCAAAGATGTCTGATGCCTTAAACCCAAGGGCCAACACCATATCCACCACCTCGTCTCTCCCCGGAGGACGACCAAACTCTTCCAACCAGCGCAGCTGCACAACATTATGGCGCTTACGCTCCACTCCCCCCACCCTAGTGGCAGCTGGCACTGAGCCCCTAAAAGCCATCGTACCGTGGGCACTATAAAAACGCCCAAGCTGTACCCTGCCACCAGTGACATCTGCAAAAGACAACCCCACTTTTAGGGCCGACATAACCCCGGCCTCCTGGGACCCACTGATTTGGGGAGGAGGCGGGGGGAGATCAGAAACAACAACATTGCTAGAATCAGCATTATCAACAGCTATACTTAAGTCTTTCCCAGGGGCCCCGGGCACAGCAGGTGCACAAGCACCGGAAACACCCCCAGCAGAAATAATTGCTGCCGGAGGGGTCCCCGCACCGCCCAGAGGACCCACTTGGGGCTGACCCGTATGCTCCAAAACCCCAGAGGGTACCCCAATGTCATGAAAACCAGTACTCTGGTCCGCTTTAGTTGGCTCACCCTCCAGCAGCCGTATGTGGTCCATCGCAAGACATGGGCTAGTTATACTACCCTGCTCGCAATCACCCCACTCCATGCGCTGGGGGGTCATCGCCACGGACTCAGAAACTGAAGGGCCGGAGGGGGAAACCACAAGAGGCACCCCACCACCCGGCAGCAGGTCCACAGGAAAAGATGACCCAACAGTCTCCGCAACAGTGGCCACCCCCAAAACCCGGGATGAGACAATAGTAGGTATCTCACCCCTCACAGTGTCCTCGGCAGAAATCCCACGATCCATGGCACTCACACCCGCGGAACCGTCCTTCATTGCTCCATCCTTCTCAGCAACAGCCTCCACAAGTCCCATCTCCTCACCCGCAGCTGTCCCGGGATCCGCTACTTCCGGCTCCACACCTTCAGCGGTAACCCCGCAACCCGCGGTATTCACTTTCGCGGCCATACCCTCCGGCTCCACACCCGCAGCGGCAGTCCCGCGACCCGCGGCATCCACCGCAGCAGTAGCCTCGCGACTCGCGGCACACACATTCGCGGCAATACCCGCCGCGACTTCGTCCTGCGTTCCTCCAACCTCCATGACTTCCTCCTCGTCCGCAGCAGCCCCGGGACCCGCCACTTCCGGTCCCGCGGTGATCGCGGGGGATCCGACCAGGCCTCCAGGCTGGGCGCCCCCTGATGGCAAAGGGGAAATTGGCACCTCAGCCTGGGAGCTACGGCGAGCAGCCTGGCTTCCCTTATCACAAACCTCCATCAGGCGTTCCTCCAACTCATCCATCTCATCAGTGTCCATAGTAGACTGATCCAACAGCCGGTTCCAATAAATGATATACTCACTCAGGGTCGTTTTCAATGTCTGAACACTCAGGCGATAGCCCTTCCGCTTCTTTTTGCCCACCCGATCTCTGGCTGTTCTTAAGCGTGCCAGGTCTTCATGCACTACCACCAAAAAGTCCATAAGCCTTCCCAAGACTGCATAGACTTCCATCCGACGGCCTGTAGCTTCAAAATCACTTTCACCTGGCTGCTGCTCCTGCCATGCAGAGAGAGCAATCTGGGACTCCAGATACCTGAGATCCTCATCTGATGGTCTCAAACTCTCCACTGTCCTTGAAATGGTATCCGATCCCTCCACAGGCATAGCTTCTCTCACCGCCCGGGAAGTAGAGCCTCCCCCTGGGCTGATAGCTTCCATGGCTCTCTGGAAGTCCAGAGAGCCTCACACACACGCCCTCAAGACCGAGGAGTGGCGACGCCCCCGTTGTTCTCCGCCATATCCGCCGCCCCCCCCCGGATGTAAAAGAGCTTGATTTGGGGTAGGGGGCCTGGCCGAACATGGCGGAGAGCATCGGTGGGTGTCTCTCTCCCCGGCGGAAGGCGGCGGCGAAGACCGGGGGGGGGTAGGTGTACCCCCCGGCGGAAGGCGGCGGCGAAGACCGGTGCGGGCCCCGCCTCCCGTTGTTCTCTGCTTTTTTCGGCCGGCCCCCCCCCGGATCTGAAAGAGCTTATTTTGGGGTGGGGGCCTGGCTGGACATGGCGGAGAGCATCGGTGGGTGTCCCCCCCCGGCGGAAGGCGGCGGCGAAGACCGGTGCGGGGCTGGAGCCCCCCCGGCAGAAAACGTCTGGAAGACCGAGGGGCTCCGCCCCCGTTGTTCTCTGCTTTTTTCGGCCGGCCCCCCCCGGATGTGAAAGAGCTTATTTTGGGGTGGGGGCCTGGCTGGACATGGCGGAGAGCATCGGTGGGTGTCCCCCCCCGGCAGAAGACGGCGAAGCCCGGGGCCCAATGGGCTGGTGGTGGGGGGTCCCGGCAGAAGACCCCCGGAGCTGACTAATAAATTATTTTTTTCTGTGTGGTTTTTTTTGTGTTTACACTTTTCCACCCGGTGAATGGGTAGGGGTACGATGTACCCCATACTCATTCACATAGGGTGGGGGGCCAGAATCTGGGGGCCCCCTTAATATAGGGGGCTCTCAGATTCTGATAAGCCCCCCGCCCGCATACCCCGACAACCAACGGCCAGGGTTGTCGGGAAGAGGCTCTTGTCCCTATCGACATGGGGACAAGAGTGCTTTGGGGTGGGGGGGCAGTGCCCCCCTCCCCCACAGCACACACTCCCCCATGTCGAGGGCATGTGGTCTGGTACGGCTCAGGAGGGGGGGGGCGCTTGCTCGTCCCCACCCCCATTCCTGTCCGGCCAGACTGCGTGCCTGGGAGAAGGGTTTGGTCTGGATCTGAGGGGGAACCCCACGCCGTTTTTTGGCGTGGGGTTAACCCCTTGTGTTCCAGATCAAATCTAAGAGCCTGTTGTGCACCTGAAGGGGGACCCCACGCCGTTTTTTTTTTCTAATTTGGGGTGGAGTTCCCCTTTATCCCGGTCCTGTCAGGGGGAATGCCTGCTCGTCTGTCCCTACAATGTATGAACAGCGATCTGTCATTTCCCCTACACAGTCCCACCCCCTTTACAGTTAGAACACACCCAGGTAACATATTCAACCCCTTCCGCGCCCCTAGTGTTAACCCCTTCCCTGCCAGTGTCATTTTTATAGTAAGCAATGCATTTCTATACCATTGCTCGCTACAAAAATGCCAAATCTCACAAAAATGTGTCCGCCACAATGTCGCAGTAGCCAGAAAAAACAATGATAGCCACCATTACTAGTAAAACAAAAAATTAGTCCAAAAAAAACCATAAGACCAACCCCTACTTAGAACTTTTGCCCAAACCAATCAAACGCTTATTGTGATTTTTTGCAACCAAAAATATGTCCAAGAATACTTATCGGCCTAAACTGAGGGCAAACATTTTTGGAATATATTTTGGGGGAGATTTATTATAGCAAACAGTAAAAAAGATGTTTTTTTAGTTACCAAATTGTCGCTATATTTTTGGGTCAAGCAAAAATAAGAAAAAACGCAGAGGTGATCAAATACCACCAACAAAAAAATAAATACAATTTTTAGGGGGGGGGGGGGGAGGATGAGGACGCCAAATTTGTTTGGGGGCCACGACGCACAACCACGCAATTGTCAGTCAAAATGACGCAGTGTTGAAATGCAAAAAATGGCCCCGTCAGTGACCAGTAATATGCTCTGGGGCTCAAGTGGTTACAAATTAAGAATACACTAAAGTTAGCCCAATTTATGGCCATAATGTGAAAGATGATGTTACACCGAGTAAATAGATACCCAACATGTTACACTTTAATATTGCACACACTCATGGAATGGCGCCAAACTTCAGTACTTGTAAATACCCATAGGCAACGCTTTTTTATGTGTTTCAGGTTACCAGTTTAGATTTACAGAGGAGGTCTAGTGCTAAAAGTATTGCTCTCGCTCTAACGTACGCTATGATACCTCACATGTGGGGTTTGAACGGGGGTTCAATATGTGGGCGGGGCTTACACATTTAAGGCCCGCCCACATATGGAAACATTCTTCAAACCACACATGTGAGGTATCATAGCGTGCGTAACAGCAAGAGGAATATTTTTAGCACTAGACCTCATCTGTAAATCTAAACTGGTAACCGGAAACAATAAAAATGCTGCTTGTTCGCTTCTGACTGCGAGCTACTAGGGACAGGGGCGTTTAAATTATTACTATTTAGGTTTGTTACGTAAAAATTCTAGAAGACCTCCCGTTCAGCTTGTAAAGCATCACTTCAGGGGGACCAAAAAAAAATTAAACACCTCTAATGCTTTCATCCGCCATTGCAGATTTGATTCTGGTACTGCATTTCGAGTGAACTGGGCATGCTCGAACAGTTAGAAAAAGAAGTTGGAAGTTTCATCCTGAAAATGACTTGCATCTTTCTGAGCATGCTCAGAAAGCTGTTTTTTTTGGCTTAGTAATTTAAGGACATCCTTAACAGGTGTAAGCAGTTACAAGTGCACACAAACTAGAGGCTGACATTTCTTCATGTGTTTCCAATTGGTTCATTAGCACACATGTTATAAAAAGCGTAGATACTGCACGTGTCAGCTGCCCCTCAGAGGGGGCAGATTTGCTGGCTGGAAGTAATGGCGGAGCGAAACAGAGATGTTTTGGAGCAAGTTTTGTATTTTTTGATGTTTTCTCTGCTACATAATTTTGCTAAATGTTTCTCAAGATGTTAATGACTAATGTTTTAATCCTGTGGGTCTATCCTGTTATTTCAAAAGCATGATTTATTTTCCAATGACTGTGAAATAAACGTTGGTCTTTTTTGTTTTTAGGTGTTTTTATATATTTTTGGTGTGTTTATTTGTAATTTTTTTTTTTGCTTTCCTTGTTTTGTGGACCAATAAAATTACTTTCAAATTTGGAAGTTTGTTTTGTGATATTTTTTTCATGCTATGGATTTCAACCGCTGCAGCTGAACTAGTTTGGGCCTAAACCATCAAGTGTGATTTGTCTCTAAGATCTTTCCTGGTGTGTATGCATGAAATGTTTAGTCACCAGAAAAGGAAGGACAAAGCGGTAAGTAATGTTTCCTAGAACTGATGTCCAGACTGACTTTTTAAAGCACATGTGCAAGATGTAGGAAAAGCTGCAAACATGGCCTGTTGGAGGGGGGGGGGGGGGGTGGTGTTTTTTTTTTTGGACAGGCTTGAAGTGCTGATTTACAGCGCTGTGCTTGAAACTAGCACAAGACAATCCTATTCTAATTGTGGGTTGTTTGAGGGAAGCCAATTGAGTGTTAGAACCCCTGCTAGTGTTTTTAGGTTGGGCTTTGTGTCCCTTTTCCTAAAATTGGCTTCACTTCCTGTCACACAGCTGAACAGGAAGTGAGGTTAAAACCCTACCAATGGTCTTTTCTTCGGGGCACAGGTCAATCTAACTAGTGTCACCATTAAGCAAATTGCACTGCAGTGTACACCCCAAATGATTAGTTACTTTGGGGTTTAGTAAAGGCAAAGCCGCTCTGCAGTAGAAGCGTAGGCAATGAAAATCAGAAGGGAAGCACTGATGGTTTTTACTTCCAATCCTGCCAAGTTTTGAGTTTTCTTCCTTGCTTGTCCACTTGTAGTGCAAAGTGGATTTGCCTTTAGTAAATGGACCCCAAAGTCCAAGATTCCTACTAATTTGGGGTGTACACAGCAAAATGCCATTTCCAAAATGGGAAACTATTTATATTGATCTGTGTGTCCCCAACAAAACATTACTCAGGTGTTTCCCTCACTTCCTGTTTGGCTGTGTGGCAGGAAGTGAATGAATTAAGTAGAAAGTGACAACATTTGTGAGGTGTCTTTACCCTATCAGGGGTGCAGGCATCCCCAAAACAAACAAGAAAATAGTTGATTTAACATTGGGTGGTGTTTGTGGGGGTCCCTAACACACATTCATACATATTAGCAACGCTGGATCCTGGTCTATTGGCATGGTTATATTTTCTTAAGCCTCAATAAAATGATCTGAAATTTGGGGTTAAACTGGAACAATAATCATCACTTTTATTTTTTGGATTTCTTTCATTTTGGATAGAGTTGGTGGGGGGGGGGGGTTAGAAGCTCTGTCAGTTTATTTAGTATTATCCCTGTCCGTTTGGGGAGATTGGCCTTCACTTCCTGCCCCATAGCCAAACAGGAAGTGATTGAAAAACTAGGCAAATTAAGGGTCCCCCCCCACAGAACTTGTGTGTGTCCCCTGAAAATTCCTGGGTGGGTCATAAAAAAACAGGGTGTGGCCTTGACAGGAAGGGTGGGTCATTTTTCTATTAGGGGGGTGCCAAAATTTGGTCAGGCCTAGGGCAGCACAAAACCTAAATATCCTACTGCATATTAGGGCTTATTTAGACAGGATCCAATTTACAGCATGTTTTTAGATTGTGGGAGGAAACCCGCACAGTAGATATGTGCATTCCCGTTCGTACGAATGTTATTTTCGTACGAAAATGTTCATTTTCGTACCCGCAGGATAATGTGTACATACGAAAACGGTAAAGCACCAAAATACGAAAACGACGGGATAACGGATGAGCCGCATAACGAACGACCGCAAATACGAACAAACGATCCGACGGGAAAAAACGACAAAACGAAAATGGCAAAATAACGAAAATTAAATCTGTATCAAGAGGTTTGCATTGTGTATTTTGTTTGAATCTGTTTTGTGTTCGTTTTCAGTTGTATGTTCATTGTTCAATGACATCTATAACAAAAGAATTTCATTATGTATATTGAATGAATTCTTTTTTCTTTTTTCTGTGTATTCAAAATACTGAAGGCAAATGTTTTGTTATAGGTGTCATATCAACATACGAAAATAACAAAAGAAACAGGTTCAAATGCAAATCTTTTGTTTATGGGTTTTTTAATGGCCAGAGAGTTAGGCTGGCCATACATGATTTTCTGTGCAATTTTCTTTAGATTTACCTTCAACTATGTAGTGCAAGGGCCTGCCTGATTGCATACAATTGAAAGTGTTGTTTAGTTTGACCTCATATATGGTTTTTGGTAAATCTAAAAGAAAATTGTACAAGAAAATTGAACATGTATGGCCAGCCTCAGTGACTGAAAGCAGCTTCTCTTTTGTGCAGAATAGTGAGTACACCTGTACAGTAAAGCCTAATAAACTTTTCTGTGGATTTTCATCTGAAGGGAGATCAGTTGGCCAGACTTCTGAACCCAAAAATGGTTTTCTGATGCAGTTTAAAAACGAACGAATTTTCTGAGAACGATCGTTTTTATGTGTGTTGTTAAAATAGTCTGACCAAGTGTATGGGGCTTAACAATAGTATTGTTAATAGTATTGTTAAGCCCCATACACTTGGTCAGACTATTTTAACAACACACATAAAAACGATCGTTTTCCGATCGTTCTCAGAAAATTTGTTCGTTTTTAAACTGCATCAGAAAACCATTTTTGGGTTCAAAAGTCTGGCCAACTGATCTCCCTTCAGATGAAAATCCACAGAAAAGTTTATTAGGCTTTACTGTACAAGTGTACTCACTAACTATTCTGCACAAAAGAGAAGCTGCTTCCAGTCACTGAGGCTGGCCATACATGTTCAATTTTCTTGTATAATTTTCTTTTAGATTTACCAAAAACCATATATGAGGTCAAACTAAACAACACTTTCAATTGTATGCAATCAGGCAGGCCCTTGCACTACATAGTTGAAGGTAAATCTAAAGAAAATTGCACAGAAAATTTTATCATGTATGGCCAGCCTAACTCTCTGGCCATTAAAAAAACCATAAACAAAAGATTTGCATTTGAACCTGTTTCTTTTGTTATTTTCGTATGTTGATATGACACCTATAACAGACAAAGGAATTCATTCAATATACATAATGAAATTCTTTTGTTATAGATGTCATTGAACAATGAACATACAACTGACACTAACAATAGAAAAGCATTCAAGATACACAGAATGCAAATTGACGAAAATTCACGATAATTATTGTCTAACAAGAAACGAACATGAATTAAACAGAATAACGAATCATCCCGCATGTACGAAAATAAAACGGTAACGGAAATACGAACCGATCGGAATACGAAAAAATCGCGTCGTACGACAAACGAACGGGAACGAACGGGAAAACGGGCGTCTTATGAAAAACGAACGGAAACGAACAGACGGGACCATACGAAACGGAACAAAAAAAAACGAATTTTTTTTCTGTGCACATGTCTACCGCACAGGGAGAACATGCAAACTCCAGGCAGATAGTGTCACGGGCGGGATTCGAACCAGCAACCCTTTTGCTGCTAGGTGAACATGCTACACACTACGCTACTGTGCTGAACGAACATGATTGCAGCTGAAAGCATGAGATGTTTTTTTTTAAACCAATTCCATGCTTTCCAGCCTGGAGGACAGATGTGGGGTCTAATTGACCCCGCCTTTCTCTATAAAGAGGACCTGTCACACACTAGTCCTATTACAAGGGATGTTTACATTCCTTGTAATAGGAAGAAAAGTGAAAAATAATACAAAAAAAGGGACAAACAAGTGCAAAAATTAAAATATTAAGTAAAAAAATAAAATAACAAAGGAATTTAAATGCTCCTGTCCCTAGTAGCTCGCACTCAGAAGCGAACACGCATGCAAGTCCCACCCACATATGTAAACATCCTTCAAACCCCACATGTGAGGTATCATAGCGTGCGTTAGAGCGAGAGCAATAATTTTAGCACTAGACCTCCTCTGTAACTCAAAAGTGGTAACCTGAGAAAAAAAGTCAAGCGTTGCCTATGGAGATTTTTAATAACGAAGTTTAGCGCCATTCCATGAGTGTGCGCAATATGAAAGCGTGACAAGTTAGGTATCTATTTACTCGGTGTAACATCATCTTTTACCTTATCCCTAAAAATTGGCCTAGCTTTACTGCTTTCTTATTTTGTCATTCATGAAACAGGTTTTTTTTTGGAAAAAAAAAAAAAAACGTTTGAAAATTTTTGGCACAAATACTGTTGGAAATGTGTCCGAAAAAATGGCCGCCACTTTATTCCCTAGGGTGTTTGTTAATAAAATATATATAATGTTTGGGGGTCCTGAGTAAGTTTCAAGGAAGAAAATATAATTGTTACATGAAGGAGAGAAGTGCCAGAATAGGCGCGGTATGGAAGTGGTTAAAGTGCACCAATAAAAGTGAAAAATTCCTTGAAATTTCGTACCATGGGGGTGGGGAGGCAATTAGGGGCGCCATCAGGAATTATGGGGCCCCTTACACAGCTTCAGGCATGGGCCCCCTGGAGCAGAGAATAGGGGGGGGGGTGCCGCCTGATATTAAGAAGGGGGGGGGCTGCCGCAATTTGATAAGCGGGGGGTTCCTTTACTAAAAAATACATATAGAAAAATATATATTAAAAAGGGTGGTAGCCATCCGGGGGCCCTGGGGACCACTGGGCCCTTTAATAAAAAGAAACTTCTGGGCTCTTTAATGAAAAATAAATTACAATATCTACATATATAAAATAATAAAAAAGGGGGTTGCCTTGGGAGCTCTGGGCCCTTTAATAAAAAATAACTACCAAAAATCTAAAAAAAAAATAACATTGTGTGGGAGCTGCGGTGGCTCAACGTGAATGGCACTGCGCTGACAAGCCGTTCACCTCTGCAGCCAAGGGTTCGGATCCCGGTCTCGGCTACATGTGAATTGAGTTTGGTGGTGTCAGCCCGGCTCCCGATGGGTGTGCTATGCAAGGTACGCCTGTGCTTAGTATGCCCACCCCCCCCCCCAAAAAAAAAACACCACACTTGCTGCACACACTTTGGCCATGAGGTCTCCTAAAATAAAGGGAGGCGAAGGACCTACAGGGCTGGCTGGGTGGGCTACACTCCCTCATAGGGGGAGTCCCTCTGTCCCATCGGGCTCCCAAGTGTAGCAGGTGGGGTGAGTGGGAGGCCCCCCTCACACCCACCATTGCCACCGGGGGCATGGAGAAGGATGGCGATTGCAAGTCCAGCTCCTCTCTCTCGACTTCACGCACAAAATACACTTTAAAAAAGAAATTAAAGTAAAAAGTAACAAACCTGGGGTAAATGTTTATAACATTTTTAGAAGCAAAAAGGTTGTCATCTGGGGCCCTCTGGGAGCTTTCAAAATTAAATTATATATATATATGTTTAAAAAATAACCAAAAAATATATAATTTGTTTTTTTTTTGAATTTTTTGTAAAGGTGGGGGGTTGTCATCTGGAGCCCCGGGGATCTCCGGGCCACTGGGGACCAGGCCACTGGGGACCTCCAGACCCCTAAAACAAAACATTGGCCCTTTAATAACAAAAAATTTGGGGGGTTGCCACCCGGGGCCCTGGGGACCTCCAGACTGCTAAAAAATATTAAATTCCAAAAATTGGCCCTTTAATAAAAAATCCTACAAAAACCAACTAACAAATATATATACAAAAAAAAAAAGAGGGGGGTTACCATCTAGGGCGCTGGGGGGCCTCCAGGCATCTGGGCACCTCCGGACCCCCGGGCCCCTTACAGGTGTACAGGGCCGCCATCATGAATTTTGGGGCCCCTTACACAGCTTCAGGCATGGGCCCCCTGGAGCAGAGAACCGGGGGGGGTGCTGCCGCATGAAATTGAGAAGCGGGGGGGGGGGGTGGTGCCACAAATTGAGGAGCGGGGGGGCCCTTTACAAAAATTTTGACAGAAATAAGAAATAAAGAAAAATATATATAAAAAAGGGGGGTAGCCATCCGGGGCCCTGGGGACCTCTGTGCTCTTTATAAAATAAAAATAAAAAAGAGAGAAAATACATATATATATATTTTTTAAATATAACATTTATCGAAAAAAAATAAAAAAACAAGGGGGTAGCCTTCCAGGGCCCTGGGGACCTCTGGGCCCTTTCCTTAAAAAAAAAAAAAAAATATATATTAAAAAAATATATATATTTTTTTAAATATATATCTTTTATTTAAAAAAAAGGGCTTGCCATCTGGGGCCCTTAGTGGCCTCCGGGCCCCTGGGGACCTTCGGAGCCCTTAAAAAAATAAAAAAAAATAAAAATAGTTTTTTTTGTTTTAGGGTGGTTCCCATCCGGGCCCCTGGGGGCCCCTGGGGACCCCCGGGCGGTGTAATGCCTGTACCCCCCTAATGGCGGCCCTGCAGGTGTACTGCCTGTACCCCCCTGATGGCGGCCCTGGGTGTAATGTCAGCATGTGAAAAATGACATTCTGAAGGAAAAAAGCCATTTAAAACTGACTCGCGGCAATAATGAATTGTCAGCTCTTGGAAATTGCAGGAGAATTCATTCATGAAAAACACCAAAAAAAAAGCGTGGGGGTCCCCCCAAATTCAATAACCAGACCCTTTAGGTCTGGTATGGATATTAAGGGGAACCCCGCCATCAATTTTTAAAAAAAATGACGTGGGGTTCCCCCCAAATATCCATAACCAGACCCTTCGGGTCTGGTGTGGAATTTAAGGGGAACTCCACTCCAAATTAAAAAAAAAATGGCGTGGAGTCCCCCCTAAAATCCACACCAGACCCCTTATCCGAGCACGTTGACCTGGCCGGCCGCAGAAAAGAGGGGGGGACAGAGTGCGGCCCCCCCCCTCTCCTGAACCGCACCAGGCCACATGCCCTCAACATTGGGAGGGTGTTTTGGGGTGCCCCCCAAAACACCTTGTCCCCATGTTGATGAGGACAAGGGTCTCTTCCCCACAACCCTTGCCCGGTGGTTGTGGGGGTCTGCGGGCAGGAGGCTTATCGAAATCTGGAAGACCCCTTTAACAAAGGGGCCCCCCAGATCCCGGCCCCCCCCCCTGTGTGAAATGGTAATGGGGTACCTTGTACCTCTACCATTTCACGAGAAAAAAAAATGTAAAGGGTTAAAAACGACAAGAGCCGGTTTTTGACAAGTCCTTTATTATCTTCTTTCTTCTTTCCTTCGGGTTTCTTCTTCCTCCTCCTTCTTCTTCCTCTGCTTCTGTCTTGGGTCTTCTATTCCCGCATCTTGCCCGGCGTGTTCTTCCATCTTCTTCCGCTGTCCTTCTCGTCCGCATCTTCTTCTCCTTCTTCTTCTTCGCCGGAGGCGCCGCTTCCAATTGAAATCCCCGCTGTCTGCCGGACCACGCCCCCCCCTCTGACGCCACGGGCAAGCTCTTCGGAGTGTGCTGCCAGTGCGTCAGAGGGGGGCGTGGTCACATGTCAGAGGGCGGCCAATTCAATTTGAAGCTCGTGCGCGGCTTTTTCTTTGCCAGAGTCGCCGCTTCCAATTGAATTGCCCGCTTTCTGGAACATGTGACCACGCCCCCCTCTGACGCACAGGCACCACACGGGGACTTTCCTAAGAGCTTGCCCGTGGCGTCAGAGGGGGGGGCGTGGTCCGGCAGACAGCGGGGATTTCAATTGGAAGCGGCCGCTCCGGCGAAGAAGAACAAGAAGAAGATGCGGACGAGAAGGACAGCGGAAGAAGATGGAAGAACACGCCGGGCAAGATGCGGGAATAGAAGACCCAAGACAGAAGCAGAGGAAGAAGAAGGAGGAGGAAGAAGAAACCCGAAGGAAAGAAGAAAGAAGATAATAAAGGACTTGTCAAAAACCGGCTCTTGTCTTTTTTTACACTGACACTTTTTTTTTTACTGGTGAAATGGTAGAGGTACAAGGTACCCCATTACCATTTCACACAGGGGGGGGCCGGGATCTGGGGGGCCCCTTTGTTAAAGGGGTCTTCCAGATTTCGATAAGCCTCCCGCCCGCAGACCCCCACAACCACCGGGCAAGGGTTGTGGGGAAGAGACCCTTGTCCTCATCAACATGGGGACAGGGTGTTTTGGGGGGCACCCCAAAACACCCTCCCAATGTTGAGGGCATGTGGCCTGGTGTGGTTCAGGAGAGGGGGGGGCCGCGCTCTGTCCCCCCCTCTTTTCTGCGGCCGGCCAGGTCAACGTGCTCGGATAAGGGGTCTGGTGTGGATTTTAGGGGGGACTCCACGCCATTTTTTTTTTTTTTTGGGGTGGAGTTCCCCTTAAATTCCACACCAGACCTGAAGGGTCTGGTTATGGATATTTGGGGGGAACCCCACGTCATTTTTTTTTTAAATTGATGGCGGGGTTCCCCTTAATATCCATACCAGACCTAAAGGGTCTGGTTATTGAATTTGGGGGTACCCCCACGCTTTTTTTTCCCTTTTTTTAATGAATGAATTCTCCTGCAATTGCCGGGAGCCGACAATTCATTATAGCCGCGAGTCAGTTTTAAATGGCTTTTTTTTTTTTTTTTCAGAATGTCATTTTGTGCAAAGACATATTTCTAACCGCAGGAAAAGTGCGCTTTATTCACCTGCTGACATTCCTCCCCCCCCCCCCATGGTACGAATTTTAAAATAATTATTCAAATGACGTGGGGGTCCTCCCAAATTCAATAACCAGACCCTTTAGGTCTGGTATGGATATTAAGGGGAACCCCGCCATCAATTTTAAAAAAAAATGACGTGGGGTTCCCCCCAAATATCCATAACCAGACCCTTCAGGTCTGGTGTGGAATTTAAGGGGAACTCCACCCCAAAAAAAAAAAATTGGCGTGGAGTCCCCCCTAAAATCCACACCAGACCCCTTATCCGAGCACGTTGACCTGGCCGGCCGCAGAAAAGAGGGGGGGACAGAGCGCGGCCCCCCCCCTCTCCTGAACCGCACCAGGCCACATGCCCTCAACATTGGGAGGGTGTTTTGGGGTGCCCCCCCAAAACACCTTGTCCCCATGTTGATGAGGACAAGGGTCTCTTCCCCACAACCCTTGCCCGGTGGTTGTGGGGGTCTGCGGGCAGGAGGCTTATCGAAATCTGGAAGACCCCTTTAACAAAGGGGCCCCCCAGATCCCGGCCCCCCCCTGTGTGAAATGGTAATGGGGTACATTGTACCTCTACCATTTCACCAGTAAAAAAAAAGTGTCAGTGTAAAAAAAGACAAGAGCCGGTTTTTGACAAGTCCTTTATTATCTTCTTTCTTCTTTCCTTCGGGTTTCTTCTTCCTCCTCCTTCTTCTTCCTCTGCTTCTGTCTTGGGTCTTCTATTCCCGCATCTTGCCCGGCGTGTTCTTCCATCTTCTTCCGCTGTCCTTCTCGTCCGCATCTTCTCCTTCTTCTTCTTCGCCGGAGCGGCCGCTTCCAATTGAAATCCCCGCTGTCTGCCGGACCACGCCCCCCCTCTGACGCCACGGGCAAGGTCTTAGGAAAGTCCCCGTGTGGTGCCAGTGCGTCAGAGGGGGGCGTGGTCACATGTTCCAGAAAGCGGGCAATTCAATTGGAAGCGGCGACTCTGGCAAAGAAAAAGCCGCGCACGAGCTTCAAATTGAATTGGCCGCCCTCTGACATGTGACCACGCCCCCCTTTGACGCACTGGCAGCACACTCCTAAGAGCTTGCCCGTGGCGTCAGAGGGGGGGGCGTGGTCCGGCAGACAGCGGGGATTTCAATTGGAAGCGGCCGCTCCGGCGAAGAAGAAGAAGGAGAAGAAGATGCGGACGAGAAGAACAGCGGGAGGAACAGAAGATGGAAGAACACGCCGGGCAAGATGCGGGAATAGAAGACCCAAGACAGAAGCAGAGGAAGAAGAAGGAGGAGGAAGAAGAAACCCGAAGAAAAGAAGAAAGAAGATAATAAAGGACTTGTCCAAAACCGGCTCTTGTCTTTTTTAACCCTTTACATTTTTTTTACTGGTGAAATGGTAGAGGTACAAGGTACCCCATTACCATTTCACACAGGGGGGGGGCCGGGATCTGGGGGGTCCCTTTGTAAAAGGGGTCTTCCAGATTTTGATAAGCCTCCTGCCCGCAGACCCCCACAACCACCGGGCAAGGGTTGTGGGGAAGAGACCCTTGTCCTCATCAACATGGGGACAAGGTGTTTTGGGGGGCACCTCAAAACACCCTCCCAATGTTGAGGGCATGTGGCCTGGTGCGGTTCAGGAGAGGGGGGGGGCCGCGCTCTGTCCCCCCCTCTTTTCTGCGGCCGGCCAGGTCAACGTGCTCGGATAAGGGGTCTGGTGTGGATTTTAGGGGGGACTCCACGCCATTTTTTTTTTAATTTGGAGTGGAGTTCCCCTTAAATTCCACACCAGACCTGAAGGGTCTGGTTATGGATATTTGGGGGGAACCCCACGTCATTTTTTTTTTAAATTGACGGCGGGGTTCCCCTTAATATCCATACCAGACCTAAAGGGTCTGGTTATTGAATTTGGGGGGACCCCCACGCTTTTTTTTTCCTTTTTTTAATGAATGAATTCTCCTGCAATTGCCGGGAGCCGACAATTCATTATAGCCGCGAGTCAGTTTTAAATGGCTTTTTTCCTTTGAAAAATGACATTTTGTGCAGAGACATTTCTAACCACGGGAAACATGCGCTTTTTCACATGCTGACATTAGAGCCCCCCATGGTACGAAATTTAAAGGAAAATTACACTTTTATTATTGCACTTTTAGCATTATTAAAATCACTGCTCCCGAAAAAACGGCCGTTTAAAAAAATAAAAAAAGCATTGGTACATGTCCCCTGGGGCAGGACTGAGGTCCCCAAACACTTTTTAGGACAAAACTTGCAGATTAGCCTTTAAAATTCACTATTAAGATTTCCCCCCATAGACTTATACAGGGAGTTCGGCGACGGCTTTAGTTATCAATCACATCGCGCTGCTGTGCAACGCCGGCTCATGCGCCTAATTAGGGCTTCATCCAGCGCACCTATTAAGGCATGTACCGGCGCAGCGCAGAGTCATTAGTAAATCAGCCCCATAGTGAATTGAAAATAAAATAGACAACTATTCTGGATTTCCAAACTGAGCATAACTTTAAAATAAACCTATCATAAGAGAAACATCAAGAAAAAAATTTGCGCTAACCTAAATAAGAAATAAAAAACAAACAAATCTAGCGAAGGCAGCAATCACGTGACTTAACACAAATAGATATAAAAAAGAAAAAAGTTTGCGCCAACATAAAGTCCAAATATGAAAATAAAGTCCAATATAACAGATTATTTCATAACATGTAGGCAGCGATGAACCATAAATAGGGAAAGGAGACCTCACATAGTGCATTACCAATGCAATTTATTAAAAGAATATAAAAAGCCACAGCGAACGCGGTGACGTCTCTGTGTTCACGTGAGGAGGAAGGGCTCCTGCTATATGCCGGCCGGCATTTTTTCTTATTGCTTCTTATTGCTACTTCCCATGATCATCTATGTAAGTGGCTTTTTATATTCTTTTAATAAATCGCATTGGCAATGCACTATGTGAGGTCTCCTTTCCCTATTTATGGTTCATCGCTGCCTACATGTTATGCATACTAAACCAACGTGATATTCGGTGATTACTTGGCGAGGCTCCTGATAATCAGCTGTTCCCTGAGAAGCCGTGTGATTGATTTCTGCGATATACTGCTGTGGATTCTACAGGCTTTCTTATAGCTTATATTTGGTAAGCTCCTGTCCATGTGGTGGTGGTTCACGACTGTCTGAAGTGCACTGGGGTGCTTCCTGTGATACACGAAATAATCTGTTATATTGGACTTTATTTTCATATTTGGACTTTATGTTGGCGCAAACTTTTTTCATAAGAGAAACATGTTGGCTAATATTGGTGGCCTCCTTTTGAGAATGCCAGTTGCCTAATAATTAAATTGATACACTGGCCTAAATACATTCTGAACTACTGACCTGGAAACTGTTGTGCGGCCTTCCTGTTTCTTCTGTTAGCTACGGGTTAACACGTCTTCTAGCTTCTTCCATCAACTGTACAGTATTGAGTCTGGCCACAAAGCCCATAGATGGAACCCCCTCAGACCAGGAGGTGCCTTATTTAGTAGATATGTGCATTCCCGTTCGTATGAATGTTATTTTCGTACGAAAATGTTCATTTTCGTACCTGCAGGATAATGTGTATATACGAAAAAATTAAAGCACCAAAATACGAAAACTACGAGATTACGAATGAGCCGCATAACGAACAACCGCAAATACGAACAAATGATCCGACGAAAAAAAACGACAAAACGAAAACGGCAAAATAACAAAAATGACATCTATAACAAAAGATTTACATTCTGTATTTTGTTTGAATCCTTTTTCTGTTTGTTTTCAGTCCTATGTTCATTGTTCATATGACATCTATAACAAAAGATTTGCATGCTGTATTTTGTTTCAATCCTTTTTCTGTTTGTTTTCAGTCCTATGTTCATTGTTCATATGACATCTATAACAAAAGATTTGCATTCTGTATTTTGTTTCAATCCTTTTTCTGTTTGTTTTCAGTCCTATGTTCATTGTTCATATGACATCTATAACAAAAGATTTGCATGCTGTATTTTGAATCCAAAATACGAACAGAAAAAAGGAATTTAAAATACAGAATGCAAATCTTTTGTTATAGATGTCATATGAACATACAACTGAAAATAGCAAAATAAAAGGGTTTCAAGATACTGCAAATCATTGACGAAAATTCACGAAAATTATTGTCTAACAAGTAACGAACATGAATTAAACAGAATAACGAACCATCCCGCATGTACAAAAATAAAACAGTAACGAAAATACGAAACGATCGGAATACGAAAAAATCGCATCATACGAAAAACGAACGGGAACAAACAGGAAAACGGGCGTCTTACGAAAAACGAATGAAAACGAAAAAACGGAACGATACGAAACAGAACAAAAAAAAAACATGTTTTTTTTCTGTGCACATGTCTATTATTTAGACATCATCAGCCTGTGACTCTGTGCTTGTGATAGCATTAGCTTACCAGCTCCTTGTCTGTTTTCTTGCTTGACCCAGATCTGCTGTAATTATGGATTCTCTTGTTGCTGAACTATGCTTTGTACCCAAATTATTTTGGATTACCCCCTAAATGTGACCATAGATTGTTTACTGGACTACACTTGTTTGTTACCAGCCCTGACCTCAGAACTGTTTTTTGATATTGGTCAAGGGGTTCATAAGACAGTACTAACCAATAACAAAAGAAAACTAATCCAAGCATTACCTCTGTCTAATGTAGTGTGCAGAGTGGTCAGTACTCTGGCTAATTGAGTTCACAATGAATCCATAAAATGTAAAAGCTGGCAACTTGACAGCTCCTCCATAGAAAATTTTGTTGTAGCATTATAGCAATAAAAAATAAAATTTGCGCTAGCCCAAAAAATGATAATAATAAAGTGATAAGTGAAATCACAGACAACAATCATGTGACCTAACACAAGTATACATAAAAAGAGAAAAATTGAGCCAACTAAAAAGGAACCCTTAAGTACATGAATGGAGGGTAAAATACATTGAATAAATAAAGTCCAATAAATAGATGATCTGTTCAGCACAAACAGCACCCGAGTGCAATACGGAATTCGTGAGCCACCACCACATGGACTGAGGCTTACCAGAAATAAGCTAAGTGAAAGCCTATAGTTAGATGCAGGATATCACAGGAACAGGTATCACGGCCTCTCGGAAGTCCTTATCTCGACCAGAAACAGCTGTTCACCGAATCCACACCAGGCTATAGCCAGGATACAGTGTTGGATACTCGCCAATGAACGTATCATGCAGGGCAGCGGTAAGCCATAGATAGAGAAGAAGACCGCAACATAGTGTGATACCAATGCGATTTTAATAAAAAGATTTAAAAAGCTACTTACACAAGGATGTGATTTGAAGCAGGCTCCATTTAATCACGATATGACATTGTCTGGGGATTGGTCAGGTGACTGAGTCATCGCGTCTATCCATTATATACTCCACCAACGCCATCTTGATTACTGGCACACAGGGAATTGCAATGGAATATTGGATAAATATAGCAGCTCAGACATGTTAATTGCTGGCTAATTAAAGGGCAATAGTAGAACCAAAATATAATAAAGTACGTCATAAAGCACCATCTAGTGCCAAAAAAAAACGATTTTGTCGTATTTTGTCCAACGCAACAAAGAGGGTCTCGTTAATGCTTTTATTGTGGTATTTTGCATTGTGTCTTCATAGGTTATGTTTAGGAAAACCTTGTTTAATATTTCCTACATGTTCTTACATGGAGCTCATGTTTAGTACGTCCAATGTATTGCTACGGTGACGTCATTACGTTATTCCTTTCAGGAAGTGGATAGGCAAACGAACAAACCAGGAAGTAAAGTGTAGCCAAGGAGGTTATCGCGGCTTTGCTGTTTTTATATATGCATTGCCTTGATTTCACTGCTTCAATGTAGTCTTTTTATTAAATTTAAGTTTATTTAAAGAAAATCCTGCACTATGGAAGTCTTTATTTTTTTTTTGTTTTTGAGTACACTTACTATCGACTATTGTATATATTCTTCATTTCATATTTGGCATTTGATCAATAATTTTTGATTAGCGCTGCATTGCTTTTGGATATTGTTGTTTTGAGTTTGATACTGGACTTTTTGCTGCTGGCGGCTTTTCTTATTTATGTTTCACAATTTTTTTATATCACTGTTATTTTTCTAGCGCAACTTCAGCCCTTGGGCTTTGTTTTTTATTTTTACTTTGTTAGTTATCGAGGAGTTACTGATGAATAGCATCATGGATATATTTAATTATAGAACCCAACACAATATCAACACTGAAGGGGTTTTTGATGAAAACATAAAACAGACTGATGAAATAGGTGGTCTCTCTCTCAGATTAAAAAATCTGCTAACATCTGAACTACATCCCAGCTGAGATGTTGCCTACCTGGAACAATACTTTGCACTAATAAAGTGGTTTATAAATTGGCAGATTGCTTTAGATGAACCCAACACTAATGATGAAATGGTTACCAACCCCATTCCTCCATCACAGCCCCTCCCCATACCATTTCCTTGACTGTGTTATCTACATCACAAGGTATTAGGAACACGACAGCTGCTTGGATGAATATCTCTTCCCTGAATGACAGAGGAGTCACCCAGCTGTTAAACCCAAACATAAAATAACTAAACCATTTCAACATACCTACCATAAAGGTTCACCTTGTAGGAACAGTTTTCGTGGAAATGATCCCTTACAGGACACATTCCCTAACTATGGTTATAAAGGGACGGGGACCGTAAAGGTGACCCTAGAGATGAACATCCGAGACAATGGACCAATAGGGGGGACCCCAGAGACAATTACCAAGGACAACAGGAATATAGGGGAGAACCTAGAGATGACTACTGGCCCAGTTTATTCCCCAAGATAGACAGGTCCCCCTACATAATAGATTTACCCTCCTCTCATACCACCAGGATGATCTATATGAGGACAAGTCATCACTAGACATCCTAACAGATATAAGGATTTTCCAGCCTAACATAAAGATGACTATTTGGAATCACCTCAGAATTTTTCTAGCAATAGTCAGACTAGTTTTTTTCCTATGGCCAACAGAGGAAAAAGGGGTCACAAAGAAAGAGAGGTACTAGAGGGGGTAGGAGGATCAGGGCCAAAGAAAAGAAAACACTAGATATTAGTGGAGTCTTCAATTTGAGCTCAGTCCAGTTGTCTGAAGGGGAACATAGAGTTTTGAGCCATGGACTCAAATTCTCACTCCCTCATCGATTGAATAAATTTGAAACATTCATCAATGTGCATAGATTTATACGTAAGGTAAATATCAAGAGACATTTCATTTTAAATCCAATTGGCAATTGTAGTCAAATAATCCCTGCTGGTACATCTCAATCTATTCGTAATTGAATTGATTCTTAATCTCATAATGTGGCAAAAGGTGTCAATCATGACCCTATTCACCATAAAGATCTCAACAACGCATCAATATTTAACCCTCCTGGTTTTGTTGCACCTTCAGTCCAAGTTTTTAAAGAACTGGTACTAAAAGATTTGGTAGCACTAAAAAAAAAAAAAAAAAAATCTGCAATTGAAGTTAAAAATTTTTGTTCACCTTAATGCAATCTATGCATTAAGGTGGAAAAACATCTGATGTTGCCACCCCCCCCCCAGGCCCCTGTTTTACTTACCTGACCCGTTAAAAGTCCCGCGCAGTCCTAAGATCCTCTTCGCCGCTCAGCCTGGCCACTGATTGACTAGAGCGGATAGATTGAGAGCAGCGCAGCCATTGACTGGCGCTGCTGTCAATCACATCCAGTGACGCGGCGCTCTGAGCGGTGGGGCCTGAGTGATACAGTGAGCGGCTATGGCAGATAAAGAGGGTGGCATTGTCATTCTTGATAAATCCAGTTATCTAGAGGAAATGAAGAGGCTTCTATCTGACCGTTTCACATATACCCCTTTAGCTATCAATCCTACATTAAAATACAAAAAAGAGCTCTTGCATTTGATTGATGAAGGGTTTGGCAAGGATATTCTGAACAAAAAAGAAAAAGCATACTTGGTGCCCTCAGCCCCAAAGGTACCGCTTATGTATTATCTGCCTAAAATCCACAAAAATATTTCAAAATCTTAAGGTCGCCATATCATTAGCAGCATAGTCTCTGTTACAGCTAGGATAGGTCGTTATGTGGACACATTCCTTCAGCGCTTGGTAGTCAATACCCCCTCTTATTTGAGAGACACTACCCAGGTCATTAACCTGTTGTATGGGTGTGAGTTGAGTAAAGGCTCCATTTTAGCAATGGCCAATGTAGCCTCGCTCTATACTGTGATCTCCCACCAACAGAGTTTTGAAGCAGTTCATTTTTATTTGAAACAGGATCATTCTCTTTCACAAATGCAGAAAGATTTCATTATGACACTTCTTGAATTTGACACAAGCCACAATTATTTCTGGTTTGGAGGAGAATTTTTTTCCTGCAGAACTGTGGCATGGCTATGGGCGCCAAGTTTGCGCCCAGCCTGGCCAATTTATTTATGGCCAGGTGGGAATCAGAGGTGATTGACATCAACCCCCCCCCCCAAAGAGCTACACCACTGGAGAAGGTACATCGATTATGTCCTTTTCCTTTGGGATGGAGATTTGCCCCCTCTCAAAGCTTTCTTTGTAAAGCTCAATCAAAACGATAGAGGCATCTCCTTACAATATGAGGCAAGCCAGTCAGAAATCCATATTCTCGACCTTAATATTGTAGTCAGGAATAGATGTCTGATGACTAATTCCTACTTCAAGTTCTACTGAGCTAATAATGAGATGTCTAGCCAGGCACAGTGAGTGTGTAAGACGACGGTGCTACTGTGGATTTTTTACATGTGGTTTTAAAGTTTTTATCCTGTAAGTGTGATTTGTTTTTGGGGGCTTTACATACATTTTGTATACAGAGAACACTATGGTCTCTCTATCATTTACATGCCCTGAAATCCCTGCAATCTTGAGCAAAACTGAGAGGTTGTTTGTTTCCCTGGAAGCAAGTGTGCTGAGTTGCCAAAAAGAAATAGCTGGATTACCTGCCATTGATTGTTTAAAGGAGGAGATTGTGTGAACTCGAGGGGAGGGGGAGGTGTGTGCGCAATTTTATCGGTGGTGATGTGCACTCCTTTTGAGGATGAACAGAGTGGTGGATTAGCGTTGAAACAATGATCATAAGAAGAGCATTTATGTATTCATTTAAATTGATGTACTATTTATCACTCATGCTATGATTCATAATTATATGCACTTTTATTTTATTAGATATTAATAGGTTTAGACACATAGCACAACATTTATTCACTTTCTTTTTTTTAGCAACCAGTGTGGTGTATCACTTAGAATGTTTAGCAAATGTGAGTCTTTTCCATCTACAGTAACTAACAGGATGTATAATATTGAGTCATTTACCTGCTCAACACAATATAGGGCAGGGCTCAAAATTTCAAGTCCTGAGCTACTAGCCAGGCCTCAAGAGTTACTCGCCACCAGTTGCCCCACCTAATTCATACACTGCCCTGCACCCGTAAACACGCCCTCGTAGATTATCTCATGGAATGACACCGTTAAATGTTTTATGCAGAATCAAGTTACAAAATTAAATATTACCAACAACAACTTTAACAAAATGGTACAGGGCACTGGGGGCAGACCAGAGAGACAGGGCACTGGGGTCAGACCAGAGGGACAGGGCACGAGAACTGGGTCTCTTCCCCATTCTCTTGCTGTCTTCCATTCTCTCCCTCTCCCTCTCCCTCTCCCTCTCCCCCTCCCCCTCTCTCTCTCCCTCTCCCTCTCTCCCTCTCTCCCTCTCTCCCTCTCCCCCCCCATCATCATCAGGAGACTGTGGGCCAGATTCTCAGCGGCGCTACGACAGAGTATCTCAGATACCCCGTTGTATCGCTGCTTTTTTGCCTCGTATCTATGCGAGTGATGCTTAGCATCACTTTGGCATAGATACGCTTCAACATCCGACAAGTGTTATACCATTACACTTGCGGATCGTAGTTGTAATGACATATGCAAATGAGGCTAGTACACCGATTCCTGATCGCTTTTACGCCGCCCCGTCCTCGCGTACGTCGTTTTCGTCCGCGTAAGGTTACCCCTGCTTCTATGAGGAGTAACCTTACGAAGTACCGTCAGATGCCGTCGGGTGCCGTCGGATGCCATGTTAAGTATGGCGTCGGGTCAGCGTCGGCTTTTTCCGTCGCTTACATCGTTTTACTAACTCGTTCGCGAATAGGGGCATTGCGTAGTGACGATCACGTTGTTTTGACGTCGGTTTCAACAACGCTTTCTGACGTGAGCTGGAGCATGCGCACTGGGCTTTTTCCCCGGCCGGCGCATGCGCGGTTCGTTCGATGCGGGGGCGCGCTTAATTTAAATACAAGCCGCCCCATTTGAATTACGCGGGCTTATGCTGGGCCATTTTCGCTACACCAACGCAAACTACGGAGCAAATGGTTAGGGAATACGGCACTTGCTCTAGTACGATGTGGCGGCGTAGTGTAAATGGCTTACGCTACGCCGGCAAATTTCTTAGAGAATCTGGCCCCCTGTGTGCGGCTCCACGCTTGCATGTCCCCACTTCCCCCTTTTATTCAGGCTGGCAGTGAGGAGAGGAGCTGCAGCGCAGCGGGAGGGAGTACAATCCAGCGCTGAGATCCACACAACTGCACAGCCGATGACACCATAGCACAGCACACATTGAGACCAGTCTGTTCACAGTGCTCAAGCTGAACTGCTGGACACTTACATAGAGCACAAGGAGAGGAAAACTGCACAAACTGGAAGGCTGCCACTCTCATGTCAGGGCAACTTTCAGTGAGCGATCCACCGGAGTGGTAATTTTCCCAATCCTCCACCTCACTCATTACTTTCTGCTCTCCAGCTACATTGGTCGGAGGAGGGGGGCAGGCTCAGAGAGGTCATACTGTTAGGTCCAATGGCTTAATGAGAATTGTAAGGAGAGCACCTGTGTACTGCTCTGCCTGTGCGCGGCTCACCAGACTACTTTTCCCGAGCATGCACCTTTCCTCTTCGGCCACCAATCTCATCGGGACTCTAAGTGTAGGCACAGATTGGAGGGAGATTGGTCATGTAGCCCTGTCATCACTCGCCCTCAGCTTAAATCCACTCGCCAAATGCTAGTAGGCGAGTGGAAATTTTGAGTGCTGATATAGGGTATACCTTTTTCAGTGTCCATGCTCCAAGCAGTACATTGGACGTACTAAATGTGAGCTCCATGTACGCTTGTTAGAACATTTAGGAAGTATTAAACAACGTTTTCCTAAACATAACCTATAAAGACACTATGCAAAATACCACAATAAAAGCATTAAAGGGACCCTCTTTGTGGCGTTGGACAAAATATGACAAAATATACATTTTTGGCACTAATGGCGCTTTATGACATACTTTCTTTATTATATCCTGGTTCTACTATTGTCCTTTTGTTAGCCAGCAATGAACATGTCTGAGCTGCTATAGTTATCCAATATTTAATTGCAATTCCCTGTGTGTCAGTAATCAAGATGGCGTTGGTGGAGTATATAATGGATAGACGCGATGACTTAGTCACCTGGCCAATCTCCAGATGATATCCTATTGTGACGAAACACATAGGGTGGGGCCTGCGATGGTGATGTCATCATGTTATTCCTTTCAGGAAGTGGATAGGCAAACAAACGAACCAGGAATTGAAGTGTAGCGGAGGAGGTTATCACGGCTTTGCTGTTTTTATCTATTCATCATGAAATGAAAGAATTCTGGGTGAAGAAAATAGTAGCATTAAAGTTCAGTGACTGAACAAAAGTAAATAAATATACCCCTGTGAAAGAGTGTATCATAAAATGTATATAAATAAATAAACATACACATAGATTGTGATTAAATGTTCAAAAATGATTATCCAGTGGTCAAAATAGTCTTTTTTAAAACCTTCCACCACACCATAAGTGCTCAGTTCAGTGACTCCACACCCTAAGGAATTGCACTTACCAATAGAACATGCCTCACATTCACATGCTTAGTAATATTGCAGAGTCTCCAAAGGCATCAAACGACTCCACCAGTGCTCCAGCACCTTGTTAACAGGAAAAGCATTCTTGACGTTGAAATACAAACCAAAATAAATCATATTGAAGACACTATGATGTCCCAGAGTGGCAGTAAGGCCTTTTTTTAGTCCCTTCAGACCCAAGCCTTCTTTTTGGATGATACGCTGTGCCTGAGCAAAGGTAGATGATTGCTGGGCATATGCATCATGGTTAGCTTGAAGGCTGACCTTTACAACCTCAAAAGGATTCACAACTATGGCTTCAGTTAATCCCGTTCCAAGGCCAGCTATAGCAACCACCTAGGCAGGAGGCAGGGAGGGTGGCAATAGCAGCTTTTTGTATTGCTCAAAGGTAAACAACTTTACTGCCTGTTTTGGGGTTTCTGCCAGGATGGGAGGAAGGATTCCTTTATAGAAGCCAAGCAGCACTTCACTACGATAGATCCTTTTGAAGCAGTCTCCTAGACTCCTATAACTTGAAGGATCAGACTTGTTTCTTTGGATCTGAAATCTGGTTTTCACCACATCTAGAGGGTGCATCATGCAGACTTCTACAAGGCCTGCCAATCCTCCAGCAAAGACCTGCTGAGAGGCCTCTGTCCAGAAACTGACTTTGTGTTCTGCAGGCATGATTAGAAAGACCGATGTGGACGGTTACAAAATTCACTGGCTGAAGCTGATATGTGATTGGCCAAGTCCCATGCTGTGCGTTCCAAGCCTGGTTTTTGCAGCCAATACCATCGCACAGACGCGCCTCTTGCTTTTGTCACTTTTATCTATTCATCGCCTTGATTTTACTGCTTAATTGTAAGGCCGCGTACACACGATCAAATCTGTCTGCTGAAAACGGTCTGACAGACCGTCTCAGCAGACAGATTCGATCGCGTGTACGGGCGAGCAGACGGATTTGGCCAGCCGACAGATTTTAAAGCATGCTTTAAAATCTGTCTGCTGGGAATCCGTCCGCCCGACATGTCTGCTGGTTAGTACGCTAACCAGCAGACATATCTGCTCGCACATGGAAGTGTTTTACTTCCTGGTGCGGTGACGTGGCGGCGTCAACGTCACCGCCACGTCACCGCCACGTCAGCGCGCTGTCTGCCGGCGGGGATTTTGGTTTGATCGTGTGTACACGATCAAACCAATACATCCCAGCAGACAGATCTGTTCAAATCGGTCTGTCCGACCGATTTGAACAGATTCATTTGCTCGTGTGTACGGGGCCTAAGTGAGATTCTTATTTTTTCACAATAAAAGGTTTTATTGAAGATTGTTACAATAACGGATACGACATATGTAATAGATAAAATCATCATTGATATCTTATTTACTGTAACAACAGGTTAGCCATGGATGTATGATTCTTTTTATTAAATTCAACTTTATTTAAAGAATATACTGTACTACTTAAGTCTCTGTTTTTTTCTGTTTTTGAGTACACTTTTTTTCTGTTTTTGAGTACACTTAGTATCTAGCGGCTGTGCCAGTTACTGCACATGGTTTTGGGGAGACAGATTCCCCTACGCTGTGCAAGACTGATGTTCAGTAGTTATCGCCATCTGGTAAGCAGGCCATCTTGTGAATCTGGTTGTGGATCAGCACCTCTTCCTTGTAGTTTTTATCTTTTCACACGGATGGCTGTTTCTTTATTTATAAATCCTACAGAATTCATCACCTATGGGACTTTGCTATAATTGTCAATTATTTGTTTTGCATATTTTTTGGTCACCATTTATGAATTTTTATACATGGATTGAAACACTGTTGGGACTTTATCACATCGACTATTGTATATATGCTTAATTTCATTTTTGGCATTTGATCATACATTTTTGATTAACGCTTCATTGCTTTTGGATATTGGTCATTCAGTGTTGCCCTTGTTAGGATTTCTTCTTTCATGGTGAAACATAGCAGGCAACATATGTCTTGTGGAGGGAGGTGTCCAGTCCCTTGGAGTGGAGAGCTCTATGAGCTCTGACAAATTCAACGGAAGCGTCTTTATGTCTAATAAGTTATTAAAGTTCTTTTGAATAGCTGGTTTGATTTGTTTAGGAGGGACAGATTCTGAGACACCTCAAGGGGGAGAGACATGCTCACCAATTGGGACTGCCATCCTGCCAGTGGTCCACCACCGCCCACATTGCCCCATGAAGATTAATACATAGGGGTAACTATCTATTGCCTTTCATTTAATCTGCACCTGCCTGAGACCCTTTTCCTCCCCCCTCCACTTTGCACAAAACAGTGATTTTCTGGTGTTTTTTCACTGCTTCATCAGTGTAAGAACAGGGGAGGTGCTGCAATGTTCTTGGTTTAGCCATTATGGTTTGATAGTTTGCTACCACCTATGGGGGTGGGAACGTGGGAGCTCCACCCTCATGGGTTGGACAAGCAGAGATTGAAGGGTGGGGTTGGCTGTTCAGTGGTCACCTGAGCTTGGATCCCTTGTGCACATGTGTACGTATATATTTGGGAGCGCACGCGAGAGAGGCACCATGGACCACCTAGGCTCTGAAGAAAGGGGTCTGCCCCAGAAACGTGTTAGCCGTTGGAGGGACGTCCAATCCTCTCGTCATCAAGTCCCACCTGTAGGGGCCAGGAGGGCCAGTTTGTTTGTCAAAAAAGAGTTTACCTATGCCCGTTTTGTGAGTAGGACCATTGCTTTTATTCTATTTTAATTAATAAACATTTTTATTATGGTAATGCACTAGATCGTGTGCCCTCCTTTTCTTTGTAGCCATATGAACACCCATTGTTCTGAGGAGGGCTGCAAGACTATAGACCTTGCCTTAATGACTGGACTACACTACCTGTGTTTAGTAAAACACCAGAGCGTAGGAGATTTTTGTTTTGAGACACCACAGTAGTCAGTAGTGTGCACAATGCGTTACATGGATTTATCCCTGAGTTTTCCAGCCCTCTCTGTGGAGGCAAGCTTCTTTGTCAGCATTAATAAATCAGCCTTCAGGTCTGTGATGGCTGTGGAGAATGTTTATTTTATGTCTGCAGCTTTGGTAGTCATATCTGAGTAGGTCAATGCATGGTCATGGGAGGATACGTCCCTTACCATTGTCCTCTGGTGCTGAGAGCGACTCCTTGTTGTAATCTGCCTTGTGGTGGGCCTACACCATCTTGCTGGCCATGGCGCCGGAGCAAGCAGAAGCCTGAGCCTTAAACAGGGAGGATGATGTTCCTGCTCGATGAGGCTGCTGTGGATTGTTCCTGGCGGCTCTGTGAGGAATTGCAAAGGATTCTGTCAATGTCGGTGCCACTGGGAGATCACTGTGCTCTAGAAAAGCTGCTGGGTTGACGGAGCTTCTCTAGTGTGCTGTCATCCGCAGCACCATCCAAGTCACACCCCCATCATTCAGATATCACCGCTCAAAGTCCACAACATCAAATTGGATCACCCACATAGAAGCATAGTGGATCAGATGAATTGTATGTTTTTTGTTTTATGTGCTTTTTGTTTTTTTGCTTTTTCAAGATTTTTTTGCAAGATTGATGTTGATTCAATACCAATTTTGTACTGTTCTGGCATTTCCGGGCCTCTAGAAATTAATTGGATTGTTTGATTTTCAAATATATATACCATAGTTTGTGTAACTTTCCTACAGACTAGGGCTAGATTCAGGTAGGAGATACGACGGCGTATCTCCAGTCGGAGGCGTCCTATCTATGCGCCTTATTCATAGAATCAGTTACGCATAGATTTGCATTAGAGCTGACTGGCGTAAGTCACTTACGCCGTTGTATCGAAGTTGCATATTTACGATGGCCGCTAGGTGGCATTCCTGTCGATTTACGTGTTGACTATGCAAATGAGATAAATACGTCGATTCACGAACGTAGCGTATTTTTTTTACTTCGTTTGCGTAGGTGTACCCCTGCTATATGAGGCGCAGCCAATGTTAAGTATGGACGTCGGGACAGCATCGTACGTAAGTCGATTCAGAATGGGGCTGGGCGTAAGTTACGTTCACGTCGTTTTCATTAACTATTTACGACGTGATTTGGAGCATGCGCACTGGGCTACGTTCACGGCCGGCGAATGCGCAGTTCGTTCGGTGCGTCGATTACGTCGGGTCACACTTAGTTTACATAAAACACACCCCCTACATTGCCAATTTGAATTACGCGGGGATACGCAGGCCCATTTACGCTATGCCACCGCAACTTACGGAGCAAGTGCTTTGTGAATACAGCACTTGCCTGCAAAAGTTGCGGCGGCGTAACGTAAATCAGATACGCTAAGCCCGCACAAACTTACGCTCTCCATCCTGAATCTAGCCCTAAAAGTATACACCAGTTTGGCATTTTTATTTACCAAAGAAATGTATAAGAATACATTTTTGCCTAAATTTATAAAGACAGGGCCAGATTCAGCAAGACTTGCGCTGGAGTATATCGATATGCGCCGCGTAACTGTCAAGATGCGCCGTAGTATCTATGGGGCCGTACCCACCAAACTAGAAAACAGGCTTTTTCCGATCGGCTTAACTTTCCCTCGCCAGTATCGTAAGCGCATATTTTCGCTTGTCGCATCCGTCGCGCCTATTGATTTGCCATGCAAATATGCAAATGAGGGAGATTTCCCGATTCGCAAACGGATTAGCACCAGACACTGGCTACATGCGCCGCGCATATGTCGTCCATCTGTCGCAAAGTTATTCCTACAAATAGCTGCTTTATCTTTACTCCAGACGGCCACAGGTCAGCAGGAGAGCAGCTACAGCAGCAGCGTTACCGACGAAAATAGCAAGCTGACCAACCACACTTGCAAGGACAACACCTCTGTGTGCCAACATGCCAGGGGTAGCCGTGGTCCTAGCACTACTAATGGGTCCCCCGGAACGGAGGAGGCGGGCACGTGAGAGAATATACCGCACGCGCATGAGCCTCTTTGGCATGGGGGATGAGGAGGTGTATCGCCTCTTCAGATTCAGCCCAGATGCAATACTTGAACTAACCACAACCCTGCAGGATGACATCACCAGCCCAACACACCGCTCTCAAGCAGTGCAGCCACTAGTGAAGGTCCTGGCAACACTTAATTTCCTTGCAAGTGGATCATTCCAGCGTACAAGTGGAGTGGTGGCTGGGATGTCACAGTCCTCCATGAACAGATGTGTGCACCTGCAATCCTCAGACGCATGTCCAACCACTTCATCAGACCCACCACTGAGGAGCTGCGGCTGAAGGCAATGCAGGATTTCTACATCATTGCCAGATTCCCACGCACCATAGGGGCCATTGATTGCACACTCCAATCCAATCCAATCCAACATGTGGCACTCCAGCCCCCCAGTGCCACAGAGCACATATACTGCAATCGGAAGCATTGGCATTCCATCAACGTACAGGTGATAGCCGATGCCCAACGCCTCATATGGCACGTCCGTGCCAGACACCCCGGATCCAGCCATGACAGCTTCATATACAATCAGAGCCCCATCCCAATGGAATTTGAACAGAACCTGTATGGGGACAGCTGGCTGGTTGGTGAGTGACATGGGTGGCAGGCATGACTGTCCCCCCCATGATGCTGACATCACAAGGGGCACATGCATGACTAACATCCTCCTGTCTTTTCCCTTACAGGTGACTCTGCATATGCACTGGGACCCCATCTAATGACTGCTTTCCGGAACCCCCAAACCAGAGGAGAGAGAAGATACAATGAAGCACATATCAAAACTCGTGCAGTGGTGGAGCAAACATTTGGGCTCCTGAAGTCCCGTTTCTGCTGCCTGGATAAGTCTGGGGGGGGCCCTATTGTATTCCCCTACCTTTGTGTGTCAGATCATCGGTGTATGTTGCATTCTGCACAACTTTGCCATGAGAAAGGGCCTGCAGATTGACATACGTGATGACCTGACCCCCCAACCAGACAGCCCCCCCCCCCTGCCAGAGGAGACCCAGTCAGCTTATGGAAGAGCAGTCAGGAGGGTCCTCGCCGTAGGCATCTTTGGACACTAAACAAAAACATTGATCACACGGACAATGCACGCATGCACACCACTGATGTCCCTAGATCACACACACCACATCCACATCGCATTGGATTAGCCCAAGTCCAACATGCAGGACTTGGGAGCAGCAATGCCGGCGTCAAGGCCCCAATGATGTTGCTGTCCATTCATACACCATTCACACGTCATTCACACAGCCGTGGGGATAACTTCTCCCCAACGGCCGAGGGTGACACCCCTTACTGGCAGGAGTGCCACCCCCTCACATTCACACACCATTCACACTGTCCCCTGCACTCCTGACTGTGTGCAGTTAAACTTAAAAGAAAAAGCTCATAACCTGAGCAAAAAACGAAATAAAAATAAAAACTCATAACCTGAGCAAAAATAAAAATAAAAAATCCTAACCGGAGCAAAGTTCAAATAAATAATAAATACTCATAACCTAAGCCAAAAATATACAAAAAAAAAAATGCCCTCATCTGGGCTGACAGGGGCTCTTTCTTGTGGGCCCTCTCTGGCTCCTCAGCTGCCTGGAGGGAGTGGGTGGGGGTGGGGGGGCATCTGGAGGTGGCTAATCCCCGGGTGGGCCACTCCTGGCAGGTGTTGGCTGAATGCCCTCCAAGGCCACGCCAATCCGGCTCAGATAGTGGTTGGTCTGGGCCTGCATCCTCAGCTGGCGGGTGACATTATGCCGCTGGTCACGCTGCCTCTGCCTCCCCTGTTCCCGGATGGCAGCAGTGTTGGCATGGACGGCTGCAGTGAGGTGCCGAACATCAGCCTGCACCTCCCCCAGGCTGGTCACCACTGCAGCGCAGTTGCAGCTGACGTCCTGCACAGCGTTGGTCAGCTGGGACATGGAGCCCAGGCTGTCAGCCACTCGGTCTAGATGCCCAGCAATCTCCCCCATCTGCTGGGTCTGCCTGGCCTGGTCCCGGGCCATTTGGTCATGGACCAAATCAGACACCCCCTGGTCTTCCGGGTCACCTTTCTGGGGCCAGGAGATGGTTGTCCCCGGGGGGATGGAGTCGCCCTTGAGGGGCTTCCTAGAATGGGGGAGGGGATTACAGAGGGCCCTGCAGAAGGGGAGGACTCCTCCAAAATTAAAACAAAGTCCTGATCTGTGAAGCCAGGCTCCTCCTCAACCACCTCATCAGGCGAGGTGTGGGCACTCTCCTCCATCTCATGTTGTTCACCACCCAGGGGGTCGGGCTCAGGATGCCGTTGGGGGGTTGGGGTGGACTGGCCACCGACAGATGATGGCCCAGCTCCATCATCTGTGGATGACACAAAGCAGACACATGTTGGGTGGTTCCACACACTTGGCACATGTACCCTCCCCCCCCACATGCAACACACCAAATAGGGGATAAAAAACACTTACCTGTCCTGGAGCCTTCCTCCACGGAATCATATCCCGGGACCCCCTCCAATTGCTCCCTCTCCAGGCAGCAGGCGACTAGATATGTGCATTCCCGTTCGTATGAATGTTATTTTCATACGAAAATGTTCATTTTCGTACCCGCAGGATAATGTGTACATACGAAAAAATTAAAGCACCAAAATACGAAAACTACGAGATTACGAATGAGGCGGCATACACACGACTGAGGTTCTCGCTGGAAACCAGCGAGAACCTCGCTGGAAGCTGCATTCCAGCGAGGACCTCGGCCGTGTGTACGCTCCTGGCTCGCCCCGCCCGTCGGGAATCCCGTCGAGCAAAAAGAGAGCATGCTCTCTTTTTGCCTGACGGCCCGCCTGGATGAATGGCTGGTTGCCATTCCCGACGGGCGGGTCACCGATTTCGACGGCCGGCAGAGAACCCTGACAGGCGGAACGATGTGTTCTGCCCGTCGAGGTTCTCTGCCGTGTGTACGCGGCTTGAGCCGCATAACGAACAACCGCAAATACGAACTAATGATCCGACGAAAAAAAACGACAAAACGAAAACGGCAAAAGAACAAAAATGACATTTATAACAAAAGATTTACATTCTGTATTTTGTTTGAATTCTTTTTCTGTTTGTTTTCAGTCCAAGTTCATTGTTCATATGACATCTATAACAAAAGATTTGCATGCTGTATTTTGTTTCAATCCTTTTTCTGTTTGTTTTCAGTCCTATGTTCATTGTTCATATGACATCTATAACAAAAAATTTGCATGCTGTATTTTGTTTCAATCCTTATTCTGTTTGTTTTCAGTCCTATGTTCATTGTTCATATGATATCTATAACAAAAGATTTGCATTCTGTATTTTGTTTCAATCCTTTTTCTGTTTGTTTTCAGTACTATGTTCATTGTTCATATGACATCTATAACAAAAGATTTGCATGCTGTATTTTGAATCCAAAATACTAACAGAAAAAAGGAATTTAAAATACAGAATGCAAATCTTTTGTTATAGATGTCATATGAACATACGACTGAAAATAGCAAAAGAAAAGGGTTTCAAGATACTGCAAATCATTGACGAAAATTCACGAAAATTATTGTCTAACAAGTAACGAACATGAATTAAACAGAATAACGAACCATCCCGCATGTATGAAAATAAAACAGTAACGAAACTACGAAACGATCGGAATACGAAATAATCGCGTCATACGAAAAACGAACGGGAACAAACAGGAAAACGGGCGTCTTATGAAAAACGAACGAAAACGGAAAAACGGAATGATACGAAACAGAACAAAAAAAAAAGATTTTTTTTTCTGTGCACATGTCTACGGGCGACCACCTCCTCCTCCGTGGTCAGGCTGACCGCACATGGGGGTCCACCACCCGTGCCCCTCTCATGCCTCCTGATGGTGGCCACCTTGCCCCAGACTTTCCGCCTCAAGTCATTAATTTTCTTGCCGATATCAGCAGCAGTCCTGGTGGAGTAGCCCAAAGCATTGACCCTGCCAGCAATAGACTCCAGGATGCCCTGCTTCCTATCCCGGCTGGTCTTCCGACTTTTCCTGCCGTGGAGAAAGTCGTTGTACGTCTCCATAGCGGAGATCACTGAGGTGAGCTCCTGGGCATTAAAATTGAGGTTTCTCCTCTCTTTGGGGGGAACGGGAGCAGCAAAAGTTACTTCCCTGGGGTGGGGGAAACCGGATATACTTTTGCGCCGGAAAGGCGCATCTACGGCCGCTTTTATACACGCAACGGAAGACATTGCGCTGGCGTTTCCCATGAAGTGGTGCCGACGGAAGTTGTAATGAATGCGCACAGGGGAGCGAGGGGAGCCCTCCCTCACTGCGCATGCTCCGTGGATGATGCGATGAACGTAAGTCACTGCGCTGGGCTCCGCCCATCATTTACATATGATCACACATACTTCCACTTGCGTCGGGTTGCACCAGCGCTTTTTCGTTACTCCGCCGCAAAGTAACGAACATACGCTTGGTGAATACTGGACTTGACTCACTAGTTCGCGTCAGCGTAACGTATATGCGCTGCGCTACACCGGATAAAATATGCGCGCATCTACCTGAATCTGGCCCAAAGTGTATTTGCACAATTTTATAACAATTTTTGTTTTGTTTATATTGCAAAAGTAAAAAAAAAAAATCAGTAAATACATACTATCAAAAAAATCTCTATCTGTCTCAAAAAAATATACAATTTTTGTATGGGTACAGTGTTGCATGACCGCGCAATTGTCATTCAAAGTCTGACAGCGCTGAAAGCTGAAAACTGGCCTGGTCAGGAAGGGGGTGAAAGTCAAAAGGAACCGACCTGCCTGGGTAATTAAAAATTATTACTAGTCAAACAACATTAGAATTCTACTACAGCTTGTGGGCGGAGCATTCAACCGGAAATGTATGTCTAGCAAGGAGTGTGAGTATCAATGTCCAGCAGCCATTGCCATCCTGCAACTGATCACTCACTGCGTGGGCGTGTTGTACGTAAATGAATTGTGACCCCACGTAAATGACGCGCCGAACGAATGACGCATGTGCTGTCCATGGACATATCCCAGTGCGCATGCTTTGAATCACGTCGCAAATACTCTATGCTTTCGACGTGAACGTAACTTACGCACAGCCCTAATCGCCTACTACTTACGCAAACGATGTACAATTAGACGCTGTTCCGACGTCCATACTTAACATTGCCTGTGCCTCATATAGCAGAGGTAACTTTACGCCACTCATAAGCCTTACGTAAACGGCGTATATCAATGTGCCGGGCGCATGTAGGTTTGTGAATCGGCGTATGTAGCTCATTTGCATATTTTTAATGGTAATGTCTAATGCGCCCAGCGTAACTATGCACCCACGATACGCCGGTGTAGGCAAGTTACGGCGGACGGCTGAAGCCATGTTTTCCGGCGTATCTTGCTTTGAGAATCGGCGCAAAAATATGATGGCGCACATTTAAAATTACGGCGGCGTATCTGAAGATACGCCGGCGTAATTCCATTGTGGATCTGGGCCGAAGTGTGTGAAAATGGATGGTATTAAAGTGGTTAATATATATATATATAAAAACAATACAAAGTCCATCTATTTCAACCAATTGAAGAGGAGTTCCTCCAAAACAAATTACAGTCAGCAGCTACAAATACTGAAGCTACTGACTTTTAATGATAGGACACTTACCTGTCCAGGGCGCCCCCAATGTCCTCACCCAAAGCCGACCTGTCCCTTGGTGCCCAGGTCTTCACAACCTGGTTCCCTACTGCGTGCCCATACTGGTCCCTGCTGTCTTCTGGGATCTGTGTGTCTCCCAGAAGACAGCGAGGGAAATGGAGGAGGGGCCGGACATGGCATAGATGGCTGCGCAATCTGCCGAAATCTATCTCTGGAAGTGGGAGAAAATACCTGTATTAGACAGCTATCTGCTCCCCCTCACCCCTGAAAGGTGGCAAATTTGACACCGGAGGGGAGAACCTGAAAATCGGAAGTTCCACTTTTGGAACTCTGCTTTAATATCTAAGCACATTGATGATTACATTGTTAGATGTACTGTTGGAGTATATTTTACCTGCTAATAATAAAAATGTAATCTCAGTTCCCCTTAACAATACACAATTGATTGTTATGCATAGAATAATGGCTAAGGCCCCGTACACACGGCAGAGAACCTCAACGGGTGGAACACATCGTTCCGCCCGTCGAGGTTCTCTGCCGGCCGTCAGAATCGGCGACCCGCCCGTCAAGAAAGGCAACCAGCCATTCATCCCGACGGGCCATCGAGCAAATAGAGAACCTGCTCTCTATTTGCTCGACGGGTTTCCCGACGGGCGGGGTTCGCCGAGAGCGTACACACGGCCGAGATTCTCGGCAGAATGCGGCTCCCAGCAAGGTTCTCGCTGGTTTCTGCCGAGAACCTCGGCCGTGTGTACGGGGCTTCACAGCATCAGAGTACTTAGACCAATATTTTTTCCAAATTTGATAGAATTTTTCATGGTAATTTTTATTTAAAGAGGCATAAACTTAGCAAGTATTGATTCTCTTTCACTTATATTGTCATTGCAATTGAAGGTAAAAGTCATAATTGCTTAACAGCTAGGAAAATGTATTCATGTGCACACATCAGATGCAAATTTTGTAATGTTAATATCACAAATCCATTTTATTATGCACATGCTACTTCAACTGCAAAATCGCTGGTTAATAGCAATATTGTATGTTAAAAGCCCATTTTTATCATAAGCAACATGCGTCCAGACGAAAAGTGCGCCCACGCTACGCCGGGTATGTAAGCTACGTCGGGGTAGGGTGGCCAGTTTTTGAGGCGCATGTTGGTTTGTGGGTCCGGCGCACAGATACACCTGCGCACATTTGCACTTACGTCGGCGTAATGTGCTTTGTGAATCTGGGCCAATGTATTTCGGGTTCAGCTCTATGACACATGAACTCTTTGTGTATTCTTATCTGTGACCCGCTGACCTCATGTCAAACCTTCGACACTGGAGAACAACTGCGTCCAAAACCTGACATTCAAGCCTAACTATTTCAAGACCTATCCGAGCCAAGCCAAGCCCAGTGATACACCAACGTTAAAGGGGAACTCAGGCAGCAAACTATAGATCTTGGGTTACAAAGCCAAATCAATGTGGTAACCCCGATAGGCCGTATCCCGTACATCACATGACTGAGTAGGTATTCACAGTACAAGGGAGAAGGGGAAGAGGGGGTGAAGGAGGGTAACAAGTGTGGGACACAATCCCCTCCCAGGGAATACATTTCGGTCTTACATGTAATTGAGCACAGAATCTGGTAGGATGACGTCACACCTCTGTCCCTCCTCCAAGTGCTGGGCAGCTTTCAGCGCTGCGTTCATAGCGCTGCCAGAACTGCCCCCTGCAGAGGAAATCCACACACAGCATTGGGGTAATTTCATAAAGTGCAGCGACTCAGAGAAAAGTGAATGTTTTTAGGATACAATGACTCCAGATTGGCCGCCATGGGTCACCGTCCAATCACAGCAATGTGTACTCACCACACAGCAACCCCTCCTCCCGAATCAGATCCCGAGCCATCGAGAAGGATTATTTATCATTGGACTTGTACCATTCATCCACCACCTGACAGAAACAGCCAATCAGAGAGGGCAGAGAGACGGGGAGGTAATGCACACCACCATTCCCGACATTACCCCACACCCCCTCCCCCGAGGATCTCACCGATCGGTCCAGCACGGTAGGGATACAGTCGTATCCAATCCCCTCCACCTCGTATCCAGTCTTGTCCATCTGATTGAGCTGCTCCGGCTCGGCCAAGATGGAACCGTCTGGATCCACTCCGTACACCTGTGGAAGGACGATATGTATGGCGGTCTTAGGATCCAGAGCCAGCGACCCCCAAGACATCCCCAATATGTCACCGCTACCCTCCCGAAACATCCCCAATGTGTCCCCGCTACCCTCCTGAGACATCCCCTATGTGTCCCCCGCAACCTTCCCGAGACGTCCCCAATGTGTCCCAGCTACCCTCCCGAGACGTCCCCAATGTGTCAGCGCTACCCTCCCGAGGCGTTCCCAATGTGTCCCCGCTACCTTCCCAAGACGTCCCCAATGTGTCCCCGCTACCTTCCTGAGACGTCCCCAATGTGTCCCCGCTACGTTCCCAAGGCGTCCCCAGTGTGTCCCCGCTACGCTCCCGAGGCGTCCCCAATGTGTCCCCGCTACGCTCCCGAGGCGTCCCCAATGTGTCCCCGCTATGCTCTCGAGGTGTCCCCAATTTGTCCCCGCTACGCTCCCGAGGCATCCCCAATGTGTCCCCGCTACCCTCCCGAGGCATCCCCAATGTGTCCCCGCTACCCTCCCAAGGCGTCCCCAATGTGTCCCTGCTACCCTCCCCAGGCGTCCCCAATGTGTCCCCATTACCCTCCCGAGGCATCCCCAATGTGTCCCCGCTACCCTCCCAAAGCGTCCCCAATGTGTCCCCACTACCTCCCCGAGACATCCCCAATGTGTCCCCGCTACCGAGGCGAGTGTGAGCAGAGAGCCGGAGGACACCCACCCCGAGGCGAGGGCGAGCACAGAGCCCGAGCACACCCACCCAAGGCGAGGGCGAGCACAGAGCACGAGCACATCCACCCCGAGGCGAGGGCGAGCACAGAGCCCAAGGACACCCACCCCGAGGCGAGGGCGAGCACAGAGCACGAGCACACCCACCCCGAGGCGAGGGCGAGCACAGAGCCCAAGGACACCCACCCCGAGGCGAGGGCGAGCACAGAGCCCGAGGGGCCAGCTGCCCTGCCCCAGGGCAAACCTAAAGGTTTTTTTGGGGCAATAAAGCGGCTTTTTAAGAAAAATAAGAAAATCCCTTTGTATACCAACCAAGAGGGATCAGAGGAAAGAACGGGGTCCCTGACTAAGGACCCCCAACCCTCCATCCAGCCCCTACCCCCCCCGTCCACACAGGGGTGAGATTGGGGCAGATAGAAAGCTTCATACCCAGGAGGAGGGACCATCCCAGGACAAAACGGGAGAAGACGTGTTTGGTAAGTATTATAATAGAGAAATATAATGCAAGCACTATAGAGGAATATAATATACTGAATGCCCTCCCCTCCCCTCACATAGAGACGCATTCAGGGGGTACAGGCAGTACACCTGTAAGGGGCCCAGATGGCACCCCCTTTTGTATTTTTTCACCAGCACCCAAAGCCCCCTGCGACCTCTAAGGGGCCTGATGGTCCCCAGGGGCCCAGGTGGCATCACCCTTTTTTTTATTCACCAGCACCCAAAGCACCCGCACGACCTCTTAGGGTCTGGTGGTCCCCAGGGGCCCCGATGACATCCCCCTTTATTTTATTAAGTGTTCCTGCATAGCAATATCACTTATTGTTCTCTCACATATATATTATTATTCTTATTATAGCCAAATTTGCCACCCTATCTCCTCCCACAGTTTTTACACTACATAGACGAGTAATATACCGAAACGTGCGGATTGTTCCCGATCGGATTGCTATTACTTTGTGGAACGTTTCGCCAAATAGTTCGCGGAATATCGTCGCTTTTGCTGAATTTTTTTTCCATAGGAATGAATGGTGAAAAAAATCAGGACATGATTTCTAAACTGCGACCACTCCCTCATTTTCAAATCGACCTACACAAATCGTAGATCAAAAGGTTCAGCTATCCCTGCTGCCACTACACGTGTCCACACAGCTGTAAGGGGATTATAAAGCTCCTCCCACATAGCTGTAAGGGGATTCTAAAGCTCCTCCCACACAGCTGTGAGGTGAATTGGCTCTGTTTTTTTGGCTCTGCATAACTTCTGCATACTACTCTGCATATAGCAACCATCCATTGCTACCATCCAAAGCAACCAGTCCATAGCAACCCTCTATAGCAACCAGTCCATAGCAACCCTCTATAGCAGTGGTCCCCAACCTTTTTGGCACCGGGGACCGGCTGCGTGGAAGAAAATGTTACCAAGGCCCAGTTGGGGGGAGGTTGGGGATGGAATGCGGGGGATAAGCGATTTTTCGCTGGCAATTTGTCAACGCATTATTTCTATTACATTGTAGTAATAAATGAAATAGTTAAACCCACCATAATGCAGAATCAGTGGCAGCTTACCCCCCACATTACATTCCCAACCTCCACTTTAATATCCTCAGCCCCCCTCACATGACAGTTCTTGGTCACCCCAATTTAACTTCTTCAGGCCCCCCCACATTACAGTCCACTATCCAGGCCTGCCACCTACAGCCATGTCAACTGATACCTGCAGCCATGTCACTTGTCACCTGCAGCCTGCCACCACAGCCTGTCACCTGCAGCCATGTCACTTGCCACCTACAGCCTGTCACCTGCAGCCATGTCACTTGCCACCTACAGTCATGTCACTTGCCACCTACAGCCTGTCACCTGCAGCCATGTCACTTGCCACCCACAGCCTGCCCCTGCCACCATGTCACTTGCCACCTACAGTCATGTCACTTGCCACCTACAGCCTGTCACCTGCAGCCATGTCACTTGCCACCCACAGCCTGCCCCTGCCACCATGTCACTTGCCACCTACAGTCATGTCACTTGCCACCCACAGCCTGCCACCTACAGCCATGTCATTTGCCACCTGCAGCCATGTGACTTGCTACCTGCCACCATGTCACTTGCCACTTGCAGCCATGTCACTTGCCACCACAACCTGCCACCATCATGTCACTTGCCACCTGCAGCCATGTCACTTGCCACCTGCAGCCATGTCACTTGCCACCACAACCTGCCATCATGTCACTTGCCACCTGCCACCATGTCACTTGCCACCTGCAGCCATGTCACTTGCCACCCATGTTCCCCTGTGTAACCTTCTCCTCAGTAACTTCAGTAACTTCACTTGTCACCTTCATCAGTGTCCATCTGTGTGACTTATTTCTTTACCTTTCACACCCTCTGGGAGGAGGAGGAGTCGGGCACTCGTTTGGCAACCGTTGATCTGATCCAGCAGGTACACAGAACAGACACCAGATGACCATGTCCCTGCTGCTGTCACGCCCTCTCCATGGCATCCCCCTTTTTTTTCTTTTTTTTTCTTAGTCCACACCCAAAGCCCCCCCCTCGCCAATCATGTACTGATCAATGCTGGTTCTCCATCAGGACTGGTCGATGGAAGGCGATCATTAGACCACACTTTGTGGAACAGACAGGGGTACATATGGATGGGGGCCCCATGATTTCTAACAGCAGCCGTTGTTGGCTTAAATCACAAGCACTACCCAGTAGGAAGCACAGCCTGCATATGTAATGTAGCAGATCGTCGCTCTTTATTACCAAGATCTCAGCGCAGTGAGAGATCCCATCAGGATTTCTACCTTTTGGTGGACATAAGGTTGAAGTCTGGGTATTCGGGGTGAGTAGCTGGTAGAGATTCCACAGGGACCCCAACTTACACTTATATTGGCACAGAAATCTGTGTCCTGAGAATGGAATCCCAGGGATGGGAACCCCCATATCCTTCATGTTTATAAAGAGAAACGCGTCACACAAGATCATTTCCAGAGCTCAGATGACATTCACTTACATGTGTTAAAGGAAACCCATTTAACCACTTAAGGACCGCCTCCTGCAGATATACATCGGCAGAATGGCACGGCTGGGCACAAGCACGTACCTGTACATCCTCTTTAACTGCCCAGCCATTTGTCGTGGGGGCGTGCTCACTACCCGGGCGAAAGCTCCATGACCGCAGGACCCGTGGACCCGATCGCCTCCAGAGTCCTGCGATCGGTCCCCAGAGCTGAAGAACGGGGAGAGCTGTGTGTAAACACAGCTGTCTAGCCCTGACCCCCTACAGTTAGAAACACACATGAGGTCACACTTAATCCCTACAGCGCCCCCATGTGGTTAACTCCCAAACTGCAATTGTCATTTTCACAGTAATCGGTGCATTTTTATAGCATTTTTTGCTGTGAAAATGACAATGGTCCCAAAAATTTGAAGTGTCCGCCATAATGTCGCAGTCACGAAAAAAATCGCTGATCGCTGCCATTACTAGTAAAAACATTTTTTTAATTAAAATGCTATAAAACTATCCCCTATTTTGTAAACGCTATACATTTTGCGCAAACCAATCGATAAAAACTTATTGCAATTTTTTTTACCAATAATATGTAGAAGAATACGTATTGGCCTAAACTGAGGAAAAAAATGTTTTAGATATTTTTGGGGGATATTTATTATAATAAAAAGTAATAAATATTGATTTTTTTTCAAAATTGTCGCTCTATTTTTGTTTATAGTGCAAAAAATAAAAACCGCAGAGATGATCAAATACCACCAAAAGAAAGCTCTATTTGTGGGGAAAAAAGGACGACAATTTTGTTCGGGAGCCACGTCGCACGACCGCACAATTGTCAGTTAAAGCGGCACAGTGCTGAATCGCAAAAACTGGCCAGTTCCTTTACCTAAGTAAAGGTCCGGGTCTTAAGTGGTTAAACAGCCACCAATTCTGTGTGATATTAATGAAGTGTAAATAGTAGGAATGGAAATAATTGTTTTTTTCTCTCCCCAGATGGATATAATGACCCAACCCCCATTGAAATGGGGTCGATTCTACTGGTTGAATCCATCAGTGACAAAACCCAAGTGGTTCCAATTACCACAAAGGATGGGAAAGCATCACATGCCAAGACCACAGAAGAGACACGTGTCACGCCATCCACCCATAGCAATAAAGCACAAGTGATAGTGATTCCATCCACCCAGGATGAGGATGCACGAGTGGTAGTGTTTCCATCTTCCAGGAGCCAGCAAGTGATAGTGATTCCATCATCCAAAGGCCAGGAAGTAGAAGTGATAGTAGCACCATCCACCAAGGATCAGGGAAGACATATGACAACGTGCACCAAGGAGCAGGGAACGCAGGTTACAAAATCCACAAACAACATGGGAATACAGCTGAATGTGCCTAAATCCACTATGGATCAGGAAATCCAGGTGACCCCATTCACCAAGGAGCAGGGAACGCAGGTTAAAAGACCCACAAAGAAGAACAAAAGCCTGCAGGCGAACATGCATAAATCCACTAGGGATCAAGATGTACGGGTCACCCCATTCACCAAGGAGCAGGGAACGCAGGTTACAAAACCCACAAAGAAGAACAAAAGCCTGCAGATGAACATGCCTAAATACACTAGGGACCAAGATATACAGGTCACCCCATTTACCAAGGAGCAGGAAATTCAGGTTACAAGACCCACAAACAACATGGGAATACAGGTGAATGTGCCTAAATCCACTAGGGACCAAGATATACAGGTGACCCCATTCACCAATGAGCAGGGAACGCAGGTTACAAGACCCACAAAGAAGAACAAAAGCCTGCAGGTGAATGTGCCTAAATCCAGTATGGACCAAGATATACAGGTCACCCCATTCACCAAGGAGCAGGAAATTCAGGTAACAAGACCCACGAACAACATGGGAATACAGGTGAACATGCCTAAATCCACTAGGGACCAAGATATACAGGTGACCCCATTCACCAAGGAGCAGAGAATGCAGGATACAAAACCCACAAACGGGAGAATACAGGCGACTGTGCCTAAATCCACTATGGATCAGGAAAAACATACAAACCTAGTCACCAAGGAGCAGAAAATGCAGGATACAAAACCCACAAACGGGAGAATACAGGCGGCTGTGCCTAATGTGAATGTGGAAGCTCCAAAGTCCAGCAACATAGGCCATGGGGCACCTCCACTAGTCCCAATTAGACGCGCCATAGTGAAACAGCCATGTGTACTATCGTTGGAAAGTTTCCATTTCCATGGAATACTTGGAGAGGGGGCCTTTGGGAAGGTGGTGCTGGCCTCTCATGCTGACATTGGACAGAAGCTGGCCATGAAGATCATTAAAAAGCGAAAAGTACTTCATGATGGTCCCAAACTGGCCATCAAAGAGTGCCAAATACTGATAGACTACAAGAGAAATCGATTCATCTCCCATCTATATGGAGCATTTCAGACAGAGGTAAGTCTTTCCATCTTCTATGTTTTCATCCCTTTTCTGTACTGTGCTCCACTTCTGATCAGACCCCCTAAAATATTGTACTTATTCAAATCACAACCCTGTTGGGAGTCATACAAGGTTAGGCACCCCCTTCCCCCGGTGATGGGCTTCAGGTCTGTTAATTAGTCCTTTAGGCATTGAGTGCTGAATTGGAGGAGGTAAAAGGGAGATTCCACACCGGGTGTTCCGAGGGCTCTCTGTAGTCGGGGGAAGCAGTATAGGTAAGAGCAGAACTCTAGAGCGCCTCCTGGAGGCCGGTTAGGTAAACTGCACAGATTAGAGGATTTCTTTACAGAAACCGTTTACTGAGAGGCGGCCATTTCTGACCTATTTTGGAAATTGCTAGTTGCTTGGCTGTCTTTGGTCTCAAAACTTTGAGTCACTGAGCCAGAGCCAGTCTGCAGAGCCAGTCTGCAGCTAGGAGGACAGGAAAAGTCAGGCCTCCTGATCTACATGGGACTTCCATGCTGGTGACCAAAGTATCACCCCCAACATCCAGACAAAACTAGTATTGTGATCAGGATAGTCCAGCCATGGCTGCCTACGCATTTTCTCTGTTTGATTTCCCCAAACTCTTAAAGGAACATCCCACATTGCACGGTCTGTCTTCCTATATTCCCCCATGAAATTAAATCTAACTTGTCTCTAATGTAACCTTTATCTCTTCTTTTCACACAGACTCATCTCTTCTTTGCCATGGAATACCTGAGCGGAGGGGAGCTTCGGACTCTGCTTAGGAAATACAAAGTACATCATAAGATAAGTCCAATGACGGAGTCGGGGGTGGCTGGTCAATGAGAACAGGCAGTGACACAGCCAGGTCCCTCCCACTGAGCCCCGTCCACCCACACCCCTATGTACTATAGAGGGAAGTCACTAAGCTTTACATTTCTTGGTCTGTGATTATTGTGAATGGTAATTCATATTTTTCTTTCTCCTTTCAGAGGTCTCACGGCGGAAATTATTTGTGGACTGCAGTACCTGCACGCTGATGGGGTCATCCATAGGTAAGTATTGGATTATCTGACTAACACTCATCCCTTATGGGGCTTCTGCTATTTTATGATGAATCAGGAAGACATTCCCAGTTGTGTTGTCTCCTGTATAGTCTCACTCCATCTGCTGCAGAAGTCTCCCTGCTCATGTCATATTCTGCTTCATGTAACTGTTCTCTCTTTTTCTTCACAGAGACCTCAAACCGGAAAACATTCTCCTGGACGCCGCAGGTCACGTTCGGATTGCCGATTTTGGCTTGTCTGAGACGGGAGTCTACGAGTCCAATAAGATTACAGGAGATGCGGGGACATACGGCTACATGGCCCCAGAGGTAATATTGGTGATTTCCGGATATTAGACTTTGTTGTAATGCTTATTATGGGATATAGAGAAAAGCTATGGGGGGAGGGGAGGGGGGCTTCCTCATTCATTGAATGGAGAATTCCATTGTGTCGTCATTAGGGGGAGTCACACTCTTTATTTGTACCGGTGACCAATGATAGAGAAAATGTTAGAGCCGTTCCCACAACAGGTATAGAGGGAAAGTCTTCCAATGGTGGGTAAAAGACTCTAAGGCCTCGTACACACGAGGCAATAGATTTGTTCAAAACGGTCTGTCCGACCGATTTGAACAAATCTGTCTGTTTGGATTTTGGTTTGCTCGCGTGTACACACGAGCAAACCAGAATCCCCGCCAGCAGACGGCGCGCTGACGTGTCGGTGACGTGGCGGTGGCGTTGACGCCGCCACGTCACCGCACTAGGAAGTAAAACACTTCCGCGCATGTGCCGAATCCATTCGGCGCCGGTGCGAGACGACATGTCTGCTGGTAAGTGTACTAACCAGCAGACATGTCGGGCGGACGGGTTCCCACCCGATAGATTTCAAAGCATGCTTTGAAATCTGTCGGGTGGCCAAATCCGTCGGCTCGCCCGTACACACGATCGAATCTGTCTGCTGGGACGGTCTAGCAGACCGTTTCCAGCAGACAGATTTGATCGTGTGTACGCGGCCTAAGAGTAGAATGCCCCTCGCTGTGGGAGATTTCCTTTGACTTCCTCTTGTATCTCTGGAACAGGAAGTGTAGGGAACTTCCCCCAATGGTACACAGACAGTAAAAATAAACTGGCAGGTGTAGTAACCCTTCTGTACTCTGTCCTGCCTGAGGTGATTGGAGTTGTATTAGTACACTTGAAACAAGAAGAATTGTGTACTGTCTCTGATGCTTTGTTTCCATTTCCACCAACATCCACATTTCTCTTCTGTTCATGGACGGACACAGCAACAATTGACCTTAGGGTATTATTCTCCCTTTTAGGAGATTGACTAGGCAGAAAAACAGCATGTTAAGTGGATAGGGTTTCCGGGGGGTGCCTCCTTCGCCCCAAACGGTACTCTTGGGCCTTGATGAAGGGGCCACACCACAAACGCTTGTATTTATGGATGTGAATGTACAATATATATGTGTAAAAATGTATGGCACCATATAAGAACCGTAATAAATAAATGGACAATACTCAATTGATTTTGTACTCTGTCCAAAACTAAATTTTTGTTGTGAATTTAAGCCCCTCCTCCAATATTCCCAAGCTCCGCCTTAGTTTGATGTCAATTTTAGGACTCCTGGGAGGCTCCATACATCATATATGTGACCATGGAGTCCTCTCTGTTCTCTGCCTGGACTACAAACTCGCTCACCCTTCTTTCTCTCTCTCTTCTATTTCCACAGGTCATTAATGGAGAACCGTACTACACCATGTCAGACTATTACTCCCTGGGAGTGATCGTATTTAAGATGGCCACAGGCAAAGTTCTATGGGACAATTTACTACACAACCTGCGCAACATTAAGGAAGAAAGCCATAAACCTAAGGCGGCTCCTCTCCAGGATCTCCTCTATAGGGTGAGTATTACCTTCTTCTAACACATAGAACCCTTTCCAGGTCATATACACCTTCTCAGGATTTTATGAAACCATTGCACATCCATGTGGGTCATAGCAGTACTTTCAGATCCAATATTACACAATAGGGTGCCGTGCTACGACCCGATCCAATATTACACAATAGGGTGCCGTGCTACGACCCGATCCAATATTACACAATAGGGTGCCATGCTACGACCCGATCCAATATTACACAATAGGGTGCATTGCTAAGACCCGAACCAATATTACACAATAGGGTTCCGTGCTACGACCCGATCCAATATTACACAATAGGGTGCCGTGCTACGACCGTTCCAATATTACACAATAGGGTGCCGTGCTACGACCCGACCCAATATTACACAATAGGGTGCCGTGCTACGACCCGATCCAATATTACACAATAGGGTGCCGTGCTACGACCCGACCCAATATTACACAATAGGGTGCCGTGCTATGACTCGACCCAATATTACACAATAGGGTGCCATGCTATGACCCGATCCAATATTACACAATAGGGTGCCGTGCTACGACCCGATCCAATATTACACAATAGGGTGCCGTGCTACGACCCGATCCAATATTACACAATAGGGTGCCGTGCTACGACCCGATCCAATATTACACAATAGAGTGCAGTGCTACGACCCGATCCAGTATTACACAATAGGGTGCCGTGCTACGACCCGATCCAATATTACACAATAGGGTGCCGTGCTACGACCGTTCCAATATTACACAATAGGGTGCCGTGCTACGACCCGACCCAATATTACACAATAGGGTGCCGTGCTACGACCCGATCCAATATTACACAATAGGGTGCCGTGCTACGACCCGACCCAATATTACACAATAGGGTGCCGTGCTATGACTCGACCCAATATTACACAATAGGGTGCCATGCTATGACCCGATCCAATATTACACAATAGGGTGCCGTGCTACGACCCGATCCAATATTACACAATAGGGTGCCGTGCTACGACCCGATCCAATATTACACAATAGGGTGCCGTGCTACAACCCGATTCAATATTACACAATAGGGTGCCGTGCTACGACCCGATCCAGTATTACACAATAGGGTGCTGTGCTACGACCGGATCAAATATTACACAATAGGGTGCCATTCTACGACCCGATCCAGTATTACACAATAGGGTGTGTGCTCCGACCCGATCCAATATTACGCCATAGGGTGCCGTGCTACGACCCAATCCAATATTACACAATAGGGTGCCGTGCTACGTCCCGATACAATATTACACAATAGGGTGCTGTGCTACGACCCGATCCAATATTACACAATAGGGTGCCGTGCTACGACCCGATCCAAGCAAGACATACTAGGAGGAGTAACAGCAGAATCACAGAATTTGTCAGAACCCAATCATAAAACGGGGGTTGTATTGCTCACATATCACTATTACTCTCTTGTGGTTTCTTATCATATTTATTTCTCCTTTACAGTTCCTACAGTACAAGCAGACGGCTCGAGCAAAGATGGTATGCGACATCAGAGATCACCCGCTCTTCAGAACGATCAACTGGAAGGACATAGAGGAAGGAAAATCCCCCTCACCGATTCCAGCATGGATGGTAAGTATACGAATAATGGAGGAGTCTATGTACAATGGAGGGGGGAGGGGGGGGTTCAGCTCCAGGCTCTTCTTTACCTCACATACATATAAAACGGATGTTATGTACAGAATCCTCACATTTCTCTGGGACTTTGCACAATCACATGGTTGGTCAGGGAAATTAAGCCGGCCTTAGAGGGATCAAATCTCGGCAAGTTCAGCAAGGACCAGCTGAGATTCCATCCATCTATGGGCAGGCTTGTTGTACTGAAGTTGATCCATCGATCGGGTACAACCAGCCTGTCTGATATTTTGCATCTGATCACTGCCAGCGGCTATAGCCACCAGCATTGATCATTGTGTTCTACCTGCAGGGAAGGCCCCCCCACCAGCAGAACACAATAGTGCAGTGGGGGGATTTCTCTATTATCACTGAATGTGTTGATGGGGGGGAATCGATCAATATTCTTTTCTTCCACTCGTGGTGGAAGGAAAGAAAATTGTATAATCTATGGCTTGCTTTACAAGGACACTGAATTTCTGACAGGATTACCAGGTATTGTCCTGTACCTGCACTTATCCTGAAATGAAACAAAGAGAGTGAATGCGGCCCCCACATCTAAGAACCTCACAGTTATATGTGACATTTTGGTCCTTGGGTGGGATAATGCAGTGTAAGGCTTCTTCTGACCGCTTCTTCTGAGATGCGGTTGAAGGAGCCTTCTTGGGGTAATTGGTTGCCATCGGGGGTTGGGTTCACCAAGCTTTGTTACCGTTTCCTGTATCAATCAGAAACATTGATGAATGTCTTTTTCTCTTTTCAGCTTCCCAAGAAACCGGAACCTAAAACAATGAAGATAGACGAATGTTTGATCTGCACCGCCCATGAGAAGCGGATCGAGAGGAAGGAGCAGAAGAACTTCAAAGGCTTTTACTACATCAGCGAAAGTCCGAAGCCGAAGCCAATGGCCTCATCTCCAGCACCATCAGAGGGCCATTAAAGCATATCCACCAGACAGGAGGGGGCGCACCCATCTAAATATAGACTGTTGCTGCAATGAAACAAAATGAAAAGAGAGGCGTCACCAAGTGGTGGAACTCAAGCCGCATCCCACAGATGTGTGGCTTTTGGCAAAGGCTTTGGGATACACAAGGATGACATCACCACGTTGGAATCCTCAAGCCTTTACCGAAGGCCACACAACCACGGGATGTGGCTTGAGCTCCACCACTTTGTGACTGCTCTCCTTTCGGAGAGTTTCGGAGGCTTCTGCCAACGGCTCCAATATTTTCTAAGGATGACATCAGCATGCTGGGGGGGCATAGTGACATCATCCTTGGGAATCTCCGAACCTTTCACGAAAGCCACCACTTGGTGACAGCTCTCCCACTCAAGCCCCACTACATCCGGAGGCCGCATTGCAGACACAGCCGCTTGCTGCTGCTCCCTGCCGCACAGACCAGCTGGCAGCCTGCAAGAGCAAACAACTCATCGGGGGCCACAGCCTGACAGCTCTCCCACCCAGCTCATCAGCATACCGGCCCTGCTCCACGGACTCAGCTGCTTGACTGCCATTTTCTGACTGGCAGAAAACCCCCCAAAAAGGACATCCATGGGGGCGTGGTCTAGCTGTGATCAGAGATGGAGGCTTAATTGGAGAGCTCCCGCCGCTACAGCCTGAACTTAACAAATAGGGCACCGGTAAGACACCCTGACTGTCGGATCGTACCGGACCTGGTTCCCGCTAGATCGGAGATAAGACCCATACAATATTTTTGTATCCCCGGACATTTTTGAGTGACTTCCAACCCTATAGGGAACCAGCCCGGGCTACCAATGGCCGATATACAGGACGGCCAGCAGGGACACAACAGAGACGCTCCCCTTGCCGCTAACGGGACTTCTCACCCCACTATGGATCAAATATTGAGTCCTAGCCTGAACGACTTACATATGGTGGCAGCAGATATAAAAAATGTCTTGTCAGCTGCCATAGCGGATCTAAAGATTGACATACGAGCAGTTACGGCGCGTGTTGCTGATGTGGAAAAAACAACTGCGCAACAGAGTGCTGCGCTGCGCCATGTAAACCGCAAAGTTGACTCAAATACCTTATACCTGAGAGACTTAAATCATCAAATCGAAGATTTCGAGAACCGTAGTAGGAGGCACAACATTAGGGTTAGAGGTCTGCCTGAGGTGATTGACTTTGATCGACTTTCCCCGGCTATACTGGGCATATTCAATGACCTGTTGGGGCGCCCACCCATGTCTGCAATTAAAATGGACCGAATGCACAGGGCTTTGAGACCCAAGAGTAAGCCAACTGATCCCCCAAGGGATGTTATATGCCACATAAATGACTTTCAACTAAAAGAAGAAATACTGCGCAATGCAAAACTGCGTTCTCGTATAGCATTTGACGGCTTTACCATTATGATTTTTCAAGATCTATCAAATATTACCCTACAAAACAGATGTGATTTGAAACCTCTGCTTGATACACTGCGGAACAATAACATCACCTACAAATGGAAATTTCCATTCGGATTGCAAGCGTCCAATCAAGGTCGCTCAGCTATTTTGAGAGTTCCAGAAGATTTAAGTGCTTTCTGCAAATCCATGGACATACCATATATGGACTTGCCTAATTGGTACGCAGAGTTTTGACCTGCTAGCGCCACTAAAAACTTTAAACCGGATGATGCCATGGAAACAATTTCATCTAGATTTAGGAGACGTCGATCACCATCCGACGGCAATCAACCGAATACTTCAGATGTGCAAGAGTCATCTCTCCCGTCAACAAATCAACCTCGCTCCAGGAAACCCAGAAAAGAAAAATGATTGTGTTTATGTAATGTAGAATTGATTTCTTGAAAATCTTATCGCATTGCCTGCGTTCTCCTATATTCTCACCCTTTTTCTGTATCAGGAGAGGGAAAGGAGAAAAGGGATGAGAATGGTAGAACAGGGTATGCCTATTCCGTTTCCATTGTGGTAATTATTAATTTGTTTAGAACACATAGAATAGGCTAGATGATGAGAGGTTTTTGTTTATTTCTATTATTTATGTTTATTTGTAGCTCTTTAGTTTTGACTCATGTGGTTATTTTGTAATTATTTAAAGCTACTCATTCTCTGCTTATCCTCACAATGTGTTTATGCTATAAATTTAATTGAGGAAACAACAATGGAATACTTTTACATGACGGACATATGTTCACGTTTTTCAATGTTAGATTTTGGTTTCCCGTTGCTCTTTGAATACAAGTTATACATTCACTTTTACACCTACACGCCCTGCTGTTACTTATTTTGCCAGTCTGTTTGCGGCGGACGACAAGACAATTGGGCTATTCATTTTTTGTCCTGGTTCACACCAACCCCCGTGAAGTAGTTCTTGTTGGATTTATTCCTTGAAGATTACTACTTTTGTTCATACCGTATACTTCTCCCCGATAGGGATTAGCTTATTCCCCATTGTTTTTTTCCTCACTCTTATTTTTATTTTTACGGTATTGCTCTTCACATTTAACGTTGCTTACTTATTAGCTCCCCCCTCCCCTTGTTCCTATTCCGTCCTCCTGTGTGACTACTGTTTTTCCTCTCCCAGTTGCGACCATGGCAACCCCCCTTAATGTGAAAAAGAATGCACAGAGAGATATCAAATTCTACTCCCTTAATGTTAAGGGCCTCAATATCCCTGAGAAAAGGTCCAAACTTGTGCTTTTATAGAAGAGATCTAAAGCGGTGTGACAGGGTACACGATTGTATGTACACCAGTGAGAGACTGGAAAACTCAGCGTTCCCTGCCCTGGAAGGGGTTAAGCCTGGCCAACAGGCAAAACCTCCTCTCTTTCCCTATTAATTAACACTCACCTGGTAAGGAAGTGGGAAGTGAGAGCTCAGTGTAAGAGGTATGCTGAGCTGGACGGACAGGTTGAATGAATGAATGAATGAAAACTTATATAGCGCGGCACATGCAAACTGAATCGCCTCTGGGCGCTTGTTGTTCCTGTCTCCTTTGGTATCAAAAGAAATGAGTCTTGATCTTTTTCCTGAATGCTAAGTAGTTCTCCTCCAACCGAATACTGGTTGGCAAAGCGTTCCATAGTCTGGGACCTTGGACCGCGAATCTTCTGTCTCCTTTGGATTTGTATCCAGCTTTCGGTATCTGCAGAAGATTTTGATTAGTGGATCGCAACACGCGATTGGGGTTATGGGCTTTTATTTTTTCGCATAGATAATGGGGAGCATTCCCATGGATACATCTATGCGTTAGACAGAGTGCTTTAAAAGTGATTCTGTCTTTTACTGGTAACCAGTGAAGGGATCTCAGTGAGGGTGAGATAGATTCCCAGGGTTTTTTCCTAGTCACAAGTCTAGCGGCCGTATTTTGAACGACTTGTAGACGAGCGATTTGGTACTTTGGGAGTCCGAGGTAAAGGGCATTTGCATAGTCCAATCTGGAGTTAACAATTGCTCCCACCACGACCGCTATGTCTTCTTTAGGGATAAAAGGGATAAGCCTGCGTAGGCGCAGCAGATGGTGAGATCCGCTGACTACTGACCCTATTTGTGCGTCCATAGTCATGTAGGAGTCGAAAATGACCCTGAGGCTTTTGACTTTGGCACTAGGGGTGATGATTTTGCCCAGAATGGGCGGGGGTGTCCAAGTTGTTGCAGGTAGATTCTTACGTTTGGCGTGAAACAGAAGGAGTTCAGTTTTCGCTCCGTTGAGTTTTAGATAACTCTTTGTCATCCAGTCCTCTATCAAAGAGAGGCATGTCTCTAGAATGAGGTGGTGATCCTTTTTATTGCAAATGCGGAAATACAGTTGCGTGTCGTCTGCATAAGAGTGATAGAGCAGTTTTTGACTGCTGATGATCTCAAAAAGCGGACGGAGATAAATGTTGAATAACACCGGCGACAGCGGGGATCCTTGAGGGACTCCGTATGATACTGTGCGTTTTTCCGAAAAGAAAGGTCCTAACTTCACTATTTGCGATCTGTTTTCCAAAAAAGAGGAGAACCAAGATAAATCGCCTTCTGCGACTCTGGCTACTTCAGCTAGCCGGGTCAATAAAAGCTTATGGTCTACTGTGTCGAAAGCTGCGCTCAGGTCTAACAGAACCAGAAGACAAGATTCTCCTTCGTCTGCAGCCTCGAGGGTGTCGTCCCATATCTTGAGCAATGCTGTTTCGGTCCCGTGTCCGGGGCGGAAACCTGATTGAAATGGGTCGAGTAGGTTGTGGGTGTCTAGATGCTATTGCAGCTGTTGCACCACTGCTTTCTCCATAATCTTGGAGAAAGTGTTTAAGCTTGTTATAGGGCGACGGTGGAGTGGATCCTTGGGGTCCAGGGTAGATTTCTTCAAGATGGGTCTAATTATACCCTCCTTCAACTGGGAGGGCACTATGCCCTCCATGAAAGATTGGTTAATAAGCTGTGTGATAAGAGGTGCCAGGATGTCGGCGCACTCCTTCAGCAGTTTGGTGGGGATGATATCATTTGGTGCAGTGCTGTTACGCAGAGTACCGATGATATGTTTTGTGACTTGGATAGTGTTGGGTTCCAGCGTGAAATTACCTGGTTGGGGTGAATTACTACAGGTGTTGTGTAAATTATTACCGGGGGGGCTGCGGGGGGAATTGTTCTGCTGAATGCTTTGCCGGATTCCCTCGATTTTGTTAATGAAGTAATCCGATAATTCATTGCAATATTCTTGTGAGTCCGAATTGGGGGCTTCAAGACATCCTGGATTCATGGTCGCAGTGACCAGCTTGAAGAGTTCGCGGGGGCGATTCAGGGCACTGTTGATGACCTCAGAAAAAAAAATTTTCTTAGCCTTGAAGGTTTCTTTGTGATATTTCTTAGTTATTGCCTTGTAGATAGAGAGGTTCTCATCTAATGGGCTTCTCTTCCAGGCGGCTTCCGCCCTTCTGCGCTCTTGCTTCAGTAACGCCAGTTGGTTGTTGAACCAGCTGGAGTTTTTTTTCCGGATGCGGGTTTTACGTTTCGGCGCTATTAAGTCAGCTGACTGTAATAGTGCTGTGTTTATGGAATCCAGTGTTTCTTCAGCCGATTGATGCGGCTGAATTGTTTTTATTTTTTTCCTTAACGCGGCTTTGAAGAATTCCGAGTGGAGCTTCTTCTGACATCTAGTCCAGTGTGTAGTCACTGGATTTGATGTTTTTGCTAAGGGGGGGGGAAGTTGGAAAGAATGAATTTGATGGCACGCTGATCTGACCATGGCAACGGTTCATTTTCCAAGATTTTTATTTCCAGATTTTGTCTGAAAATGAGATCGAGTGTATGACCTGAAGCATGTGTGGGCCCACATACTAGTTGTTGTAGCCCTAGACCTTCCAGGTGGTCAATGCAGGTGTCGGCCACGGGGTCTTGTGGGGAGTTGGCCCAGAGGTTGAAGTCCCCGAGCAGCAAAAGGTGTTTGCTGTTAAGGGTATAGGTGGAGATAAAGTCCGTCAATAATGGAAGAAGCTGCGACTTAGGACCGGGTGGCCTATAGCAGAGTAGAATCCGGACGGTCTCCTGGGAGTTTGCTTGCAGTTGTAGAGTAAGGGTTTCCATGAATGAAAGGGGGTTTTGAAAGACTGGTTTTGTGATCGCCAGATGAATCTTATGGATCACCGCCAGTCCTCCTACTCTTTGCCCTATTCTGTTTTCCGTAATAATACGATAATTTTCTGGCACCAATTCTCCTAGAATGGTGTTGCAGTCGGCTGTGAGCCAGCTCTCTGTTATAAAGAGGCAGTCTAAGTCGAATTGCAGGATGAAGTCATGGATTTCTAGTCGGTGTTTTACTGCCGATCTAGTGTTAATCAAAGCACATGATATGTGCTTTGGTTGTGGCAAGCGGCTGCGACTCTTGATAGCCGATCGTCGATCTGTTCTAAAGAGTCGCTCAGCTTGCAGGGCTTTTTTGGTGATGGCTGGTAATATTGCGGCAAATCGCCTCAGACCCCAGATGGTCTCTGCTGAGTATTGCAGATTAATCATGGTCGCCAAACACCGGGGGGGGGGGGGGGGTGGAAGGATAGCCAAGGATTAGCCGAATCCTCTATCCTGACTTGGTCCAGAGGAAGGCAAAAAAAACCCTGATCATGCTATGCCAATATGCAGTGACAGGGAAAAAAATTCCTTCCTGACCCCTCAAGAGGCGATCGGATGAACCCTGGATCAAGTATTACGGTGTTCACCAAGGGGGGGATTGGGGCTGGGTGTAGTAGAGATGGCCGCTGACCCCGCAGCAAGATCCAGGCTGGTGAACTCCCAGAATTGGGTGCATCGGTGCTGCTGTAAGGGCCAGGAGGGATCGAGTGGGGGTAGGAGCTACTTTCTAGGGCTATAGGGGGGTATCTGTGCCATTTCAGGAGATTGGGAGAGCTTGGGATGGCGAGGAGCGGCGCGCCGCTAGGCCGCGGTTGAAGCCGCGGCCTTTCCTAGTTGCGGCTGCCGCGATTGCTTCCAGGCCGGCGCGGAGGGGTGAAAAACACCCTAAACCCCCCGAAAAGGTGCAACTGGCAGGGGGGGAAGATATAGTGTTTGGGATGTGGCGGGGGGGTGTCGGTCGTCCGATTCCCAGGGCTGGAGACCGCGGCTTATCCCGAAAAGGACATCCGCACTCAAACCCAAGGGGGACAGACCAGACAAGGAAGCCTTGAGAGAGAGCTGCCGGGGAGATCCTTACCTTGGGGAAGTAGCAGGGGGAAGGAGTGGGGCCCAAGGCGGAGGAGAGAGCAGCTGTCCTGGTTTTGAGTTCTGGATCACTGAAGGAGAGGAAACACCTGCCTGCCTAGCTGTCTGCTGTGAGGAGGATGGAGGATGGAGTCACTGGAGGTCAGGTGAGAGGAGCTCTTAGGCACACGTCCGCCTGTTAGACCAATGTGCCTACTGACTGTCTACAGGACTCACTTGTCCCCCTGTCTGCAAACTGTCTGCATTGAAGGTTAAATATCTGGGTATAATTTTTGATGCTGAACTAAGTTTCATACCTCACGCAAAATATTGCATAAAATCCGCCAACTACCATCTGCAATTATTACGGAAAATTAAGAATCTTTTCACTCAGCACAACCGTATGATCTTAGTTCATGGACTTATCCACTCTAGGTTGGATTGTTCTAACATTTTCTTCCTAGGACTCCCACAGAAGTGGATAAAACGATTGCAGATTACACAGAACCATGCTGCAAGATTAGTTACAAACTGCCCAAGGCGGAATCACATCTCCCCGGTACTAAAGAACTTACACTGGCTCCCGATAGTAAAACGGGTTGAGTTCAAGGCACTCTGTTTGGTGTTTCGGGCCTATTGGCAACTAGGTCCGATGTATTTATCAAATATGACAGAACATTACTGTCCACCCAGAGAGCTTCTTTCGACTGACGCTCTGTTAGCAATTATTAAATCTAGCCGATTAGCTTCGAAAGGTGGCCACCGGCTCCAAACACTGGGGAATTTTCTGTGGAACCAGCTCCCTCATCAGCTCCGAGCATCCACCTCCTTGATGGCCTTCCGTAAGGGCTTGAAGACACTTTTGTTTTCACAAGCCTATAGATAGAGACCTGCCCTTCCAAGCCCTTAGCAGGACGCTGCCTTAATCCTAGGCTGCGGTCCATTGTCAGGGAGTAGGGATAGGCTTGCTGTGCCCCGACACCCCCCCCCCTTCTTTTTATATTTCTGTTTTTTTTTGTTTTGTTTTTTAGCTTGTTGGTAAGCGCTTAGACGCGAGTATCACAACTTGCATTTGGCGCTCTATAAGTATTTAATCCAATCCAATCCAATCCAAGGAACAAGGTCTGTCACAGATTTGTTTATTTGGACTGTTATTCTGTTTGTTTTAAACTGGAGGCTGGAATAGCCCCTCCAGTACAGTGTAGTGAGGGACACTACTGTCAGTTAGCCTCCTAAATTGGAGTAGGCCATTTTGTTTTGTATTATTTACTTTGAGTGCAATCAAGCCGTATTTATTGTTAAAGATCAGTGACTTTGCTGCATCGCATTACCGCTATTTCTGCGACTTTGTCACAAGTGGTGGTCAGAAGTGGGATGTTCGCTGTTGTACCGGTCAATTTACAGTGGCCTTAAAGGTACAGGACCCAGAAAATGGAAGATATTGTGAAAGCCCTGTTACAAGCTGTCTCTGTGCAGCAAGAGACTAATAGACAGGTAGCGGCCTCAGCTGCAGCACAACAAGAAACTAATAGACAGGTAGCTGCAGCACAACAAGAGACTAATAGACAAGCCGCTGCAGTGCAACAAGAGATTAGTAGACAGGCAGCTGCCGCAGCTGCAGTACAACAGGAGACCAACAGGCTCCTGACTTTGCAGATTGAAGCTTTGACTGAAGCACAAAAGTCAGACGATGCTGTTCTCAAAGCAACCCTGGATCAGATGACTACCCAAGGGTCTTCTAACCCACCAGCAAGGGGGGTAAGCCAAATACGTGCAAGCAGCTGTCTGCAGAAAATGACCCCGGATGATGATGTGGAGACTTACCTACTGGCGTTCGAACGGACCGCCATCCGAGAAGGCTGGGCTCCAGAACAGTGGGCTGGAATCATTGCACCCTTCCTCCTGGGAGAAGCACAGAAAGCCTATTTTGATCTGGATGAGGTGGCTGCTGCAGACTATCCCAAACTGAAAGGAGAGATCCTGGCTCGCTTAGGGGTGACTTCCACAGTGAGGGCCCAGCGTTTCTACAACTGGAGGTTCAAAGAAGGAAAAGCGCCAAGATCCCAGATTTTCGATTTAATTCATCTGGCTCGGAAGTGGCTCAAACCAGAGACTCAAACCCCTGCACAGATTATAGAAGCGCTTGTACTGGACCGTTACGTGAGAGAGCTTCCAAATGGCCTCCGGGAGTGGGTCACTCAGGGAAATCCCCTGGACTGTGCTAGTATGGTCGCACAAGTGGAGCGGTACCTGTCTACTAAAAATTTGGATCGATCTCTCTCTAGGACGATCGGGAAAATACAGAGACCAGGAGACCGGAGGAGTGGAGTGGAAGCAGACTTCAGATCCGGAGCCCGTTTTTCCAAAACAGACTTTAGAAGTCAAAACCCTGGGAAAGAGGACCACCCTAGGAGAAACTCCATAACTTGTTTTGAGTGTGGCGCCAAAGGACATGTCAGGGCGAAATGCCCCAATCTTCCTGAGCCAATGCAGTGTGGACTAGGGGAAGATTCCTCTGACTTTTGCGGGCTCATTTGTTTAGCAGGCCTGGTAGAAGGGGGACATACCTTCCGAGTACCTGTCCTGCTGGACAAACAAGAGACAGTGGCCCTGGTGGACTCTGGCAGTGCCCTGACTTTGGTAGCCAGTAAATTGGTAAAACCTTGTTGGATTCAGAAGCATAGAACCATGGGGGTATTGTGTATCCATAGGTGTTCTGTGTCAGTACAGGGCAGTTTGGTAAGGATCGTAGCAGTGGTAGTTCCTCGTCTACCACATCCTTTGATAATAGGAAGGAATTTCCCTAATTTCCACGCTCTGTTACAGCCCCCCTGTGATGGGAGAACAAGGGGAACCTGAAGTGGAGCAGAGAAATACAGGGGTCCATGAAGTATTTTCCTTTGCTCATCCTGACTTGTATATCTCTATTCCAAAAAGAGGTAAAACAAGACATGAACGCAGGGAGAGCAAGCTAAGATTTAATAGGGCTGTCAAGGAAGTCCTGTTGAATCAGCGTGGGGAGCAGTCCAGGAGAGGCGGGGGCCCCACGACAGACAGAAGAGGCAGAGGTTGGTCAACCGGAACGCGCCCCAGAGGCTACCAGTGAAGGCGATGAGGGGGATACAGATATCCTGGATATTTCGGGTAGTGGCTTTGGCCGTGACCAGGCAGATGATCCCCTGTTGCAGGAAGCCAGGAGTAATGTTGTAGAGGTTAATGGGGTACCAGTGAAAGGGGTAACGGGAAAGGCCTATCCCTATTTTTTCCTTAAAAACGATCTCCTTTACAGAGTAACCTCCGATGAGGGACAAGAGCTTGAACAACTGGTTGTGCCTTCATCATACACCCGAAAAATCCTGGATTACTCTCACTCTCATCTTCTGGGGGGACACTTAGGGGTGGAAAAAACCCAAGAACGGGTGCTCAGGAGGTTCTTCTGGCCTGGGGTGTATGAGGGGATTAAAAGGTATTGGGCTTCTTGCATCTCCCAGAGCGAAGTTGAGAGCCCCACTCATACCTCTCCCCATAGTTGACGTTCCGTTTGAGAGGATTGGCATGGACCTAGTGGGTCCCTTAGAGAAAACAGCTCGAGGGCACCAGTACATCCTTGTCATCGTCGATTATGCCACCAGATACCCGGAGGCCATTCCACTACGTAAGGCGATTGCTAAAAGTATTGCAAAAGAGTTGGTTCAGATGTTTACACGGGTGGGGATCCCCAGGACATTGCTCACAGATCAGGGGACACTGTTTGTCTCCCGTATTATGAAAGAGCTATGTCAGCTATTTACGTTCAATAATTTTTATTTAATTTTTCAATAGAGAACAATTATCACAAAGAATAACATGTCAACGTACAGTCAGTCAAGCTCTATACAGTATCTTCCGTGCCCTAGGGCCAATGTACAACACTAGTGCAAAAACGGAAGGGAGGAGAGAAACAGTCAAACAGCGGCCACGTGTTAGCCTGGCAGTAAACAGTTTGCATAACATTGAACAGTTAACTACTCAAGGACCCCCCAGAGACAGCTCTCCAGCGGGGCAGGGGCACAGGACCCCAATTCCCGATAGCCCCCAAAGGGATCACACTGCCCCTCGGGAAAAGGGGACCCCGCGCCCCATCCCACGCGTATCCAAAAGCCATCACCGTTTGGGAGACCCATGAAATCGTTTACCAGAAGGGTACATATTTGGCCTTGTAGGCTGTTACCTGGGGGAGCTAGACTCCGCCCGAAAAAATTTAACAGTAACCGGAAAATCAGATAACAGTATGGTAACCGGGGGAAGTAGAAGTAAAAGAAAAGGTATAGATGCATAGGAAAGGAATTGGAAGACAGGAAGAGGGAGAGAAGAGGAGAAGGGTGCCTGCTCTGTCAGGGAATTGGACGAGCGTTCGGCCCGCCAGGCAGAACTCCCGGTATGAGGGATATGTTACAGTAGGCGGCCCAGGGTTCCCAGATGGCCAGAAATCTCTCAGATTTGTCAGTAATTCTAGCAACGATCTGCTCCTGTGCCATAATCCAGGAGACTTTTCTCCTAAACCCCTGTAGGGATACCGTAGGTTTCTTCCAGGTTTTAGCGATAGACATTTTGGCTCCCAATAGTATGAAAAATGCTAAGGTCTGGTAATGTTTAGATAATCCAGGAATGCTTTGGTTTAAAAGAGCTATGCCTGGGTGGGGGGTCACCACCGCCGCTGTTACGGAGCAAATGATCCGGAATACCTTCCGCCAGAACGACCTGATGCGGGGGCAGGTCCACCAAATGTGGAGCATAGACCCCTTCAGCTCACAGCCCCTGTAACAGACCGGTGACGATCCTGGGAACATCCTAGCTAGCCTGGAAGGAACATAATACCACCTGAGTAAGACTTTTAAGCCAGACTCTATGAGAGAGACGTTGAGAATACCTTTATACGCTCTAATAGTCGCTCTGTGCCAGACCGCAACGTCCCACGAACCGTCCAGCTCCTCCTCCCAGGCCCGAGCATAGGATGGCTTTACCTCTTTAGAAACAAGCGCTGTGTAGATCAAGGAGATGCCACCCCTCTGATCCGCTGTGGTAGTGCACCAGTGCTCATATGGTGAGATTGTGGGTGGTACCTTTTTATTGGTCCAGATTGAGTGCATGAAATGGGAGATTTGTGAGAACCTGAACAGTTCCGAGTCCGGCATGTCCAGTTTCTGTCTGCAAAAGGATAGGGAAACAGGGCCCGACGGGGAGAGGAAGTGGCCAATCCGGTAGAGGCCTTTGTCCGTCCACCAGCGAAAGGCCTCAATATTCATTCCCGGGGGGAATTCCGCATTATGGAATAGGTGTGCCAGAGGTTTCAAGGGGGATGTCAGGGAGTGCGCACCAAATAGTTTGGAGCTTAAGGAAACCGAATGCGATAGGGTGGGAGACAGAATTGCGGGTCTAACCCTTGGGTCACACCAAAGGAGGAAGTCAATGGTGTTCTTGGGCGTGGCCTGTCTCTCCATTGAAAGCCAGTCAGGTTTAGGACCTTGGCGGAAAGCCGTCGAGATTTGTGCAAGTTGGGCTGCCTGGTAATAACCCCAGAGATTCGGGAGACCAAACCCACCCTGTGACTTCAGCCGATAGAGGATGCCAGAGGGGCATTGTAACAGAATGGCCCGTGACACCCAGAGACGTTGGAAGGATGAGAGATACTCTTGTGCCAGCAGCACCAAAAACTCTTGGGTCGAAATCCACCCTGTGCCCTTTTGGGTATAGGGTGGCTAATAGTGAATCATAATTCATATTACATGAGATGGGACATTAATAATACTTCATATTGCAGGACTGAGATATCACAAGGAGTCATGATGACATGACCAGGTCAGCCAGTGAGTCATACCTTTTGTATAATAGGCTATTGAAATATCTTAAGGTGTTGGCTATTCAATGTAAAGACACCCACTCTCACTGCCATTGTGTGACAAAGCTGTATAGATAACTTATTCAAGTAGATGTCTGTGTTATTATTAAAGGTTAATTGAACACTATTGAAGATGCGGGGCCGACCGGTCTACATGGTTAGCTTACCTGAATGCCTTTTAGAGTGTGATTGAAGCCCCCCATGGTGTGAAGGAGGGTGGAGATTACATTGTCCTGTGATTAACTGCATTATGTTGTACTGGATATAAGCAAGCTAAGAACCAATAAAGTTATTCATACATTTTGGAAACTAGAGAACGGAGCGCAGTCTCGTTTATTCTGGGAAATGGAATGGATCATGTCTGCCTGGTTGTTGGTGTGTTGGATAAGCTTGTCGTGGTTGGATGGAAGGTTGTAAGCGGTGGTAACCGTTACATTGGTGGCACAGCAGTGGGATGATTCCATCTTCAGAAGGACGGCTACAAGGACACATGACAATGGAGACGGTGTATGAACGGATGAAGCTCTCTTCCCTCATGGACTTACAGGAGAGCCAGGGCAGACCGGCCAGCAACCGTAAGAAAAGGGACATTATCGCAGAACTGGTCGAAATGGATAGAGCTAAAAGGCCCGCCGTAGCAGACAGGACACCCGAATAAGCAAGTTTTGATCGGGCTGTTAACATAAGACTGACACATTATGGTCCTAACCCTTCACCGGAGATCAGGGACCGAGTTATAGCGGCTCTGAATGCCACCTTGCTACAGAGGAGAAGTGCTGCAGCAGCTGAAGTCACAGCAGCACCAACTAAAGAGAGAGGAGAGGTGCAGATACCAGTCTCCATGGAAGAGGAATTCCAAAGAAGGGTACAAGAGATGCGGATACAGCATAGAGGACCAGTATCAGAGGGGGACACTGTGGTAGTGGATGGGACTGTGGTCTCCACTCACAGCAACCCAGCGGGAGAGCTGGCAACAGAGCAGAGTGTCATAGGCCTCTGCTCCTCACTAACAGAAGAGGGGGATCCTGTGGTAGTGGATGGGACTATGGTCTCCACTCACAGCAACCCAGCGGAAGAGCTGGCAACAGAGCAGAGTGTCATAGGCCTCTGCTCCTCACTAACAGAAGAGGGGGTTCCTGGAGTAGTGGATGGGACTTCAGTCTTCACTGGCACAACCCCAGAAAATGGTACAGGACTGGGACAGGAGGATGTCTGCTTTGCTTTGCAAGCACCGGGGGGTTTTCACCTAGCACCAGTGGATGGGACTTCAGTCTCCACTGGTATACCCCAGGAAGGGGGGGCAGTTGGTCCAGACCCCCAACAGCATTATGGACTGAGCCCAGCCACCCTGCCTTCTCCCCAGCGGCAGGCGTGTTCTCTGAGAGAGGCAGAGGTTGGCGGGGGGAGTAATGCTCAGTTTGGAGCCATTTATTTGGGGTACAGTATGGATACCAGCATTGGAGGACGGGAACTACTGACGGACTTCGGAGTCAACCCGTTTGGGGTTCCCTCCTGTGTCCGTCTCCCACCAAAAGGGGAGAGATGTAACAGAATGGCCCGTGACACCCAGAGACGTTGGAAGGATGAGAGATACTCTTGTGCCAGCAGCACCAAAAACTCTTGGGTCGAAATCCACCCTGTGCCCTTTTGGGTATAGGGTGGCTAATAGTGAATCATAATTCATATTACATGAGATGGGACATTAATAATACTTCATATTGCAGGACTGAGATATCACAAGGAGTCATGATGACATGACCAGGTCAGCCAGTGAGTCATACCTTTTGTATAATAGGCTATTGAAATATCCTAAGGTGTTGGCTATTCAATGTAAAGACACCCACTCTCACTGCCATTGTGTGACAAAGCTGTATAGATAACTTATTCAAGTAGATGTCTGTGTTATTATTAAAGGTTAATTGAACACTATTGAAGATGCGGGGCCGACCGGTCTACATGGTTAGCTTACCTGAATGCCTTTTAGAGTGTGATTGAAGCCCCCCATGGTGTGAAGGGGGGTGGAGATTACATTGTCCTGTGATTAACTGCATTATGTTGTACTGGATATAAGCAAGCTAAGAACCAATAAAGTTATTCATACATCCCACCCAAGTGTTAAGCTGGGGGGGAGGATGTGTGACAGGGTACACAATTGTATGTACACCAGTGAGAGACTGGAAAACTCAGCGTTCCCTGCCCTGGAAGGGGTTAAGCCTGGCCAACAGGTAAAACCTCCTCTCTTCCCCCTATAAATTAACACTCACCTGGTAAGGAAGTGGGAAGTGAGAGCTCAGTGTAAGAGGTATGCTGAGCTGGACGGACAGGTTGGAAACTGTCTGCATTGAAGGAACAAGGTCTGTCACAGATTTGTTTATTTGGACTGTTATTCTGTTTGTTTTTTACTGGAGGCTGGAATAGCCCCTCCAGTACAGTGTAGTGAGGGACACTACTGTCAGTTAGCCTCCTAAATTGGAGTAGGCCATTTTGTTTTGTATTATTTAGTTTGAGTGCAATAAAGCCGTATTTATTGCTTAAGATCAGCGACTTTGCTGCATTGCATTACCGCTATTTCTGTGACTTTGTCACAGCGGATATCATATTTTTACAAGAGACCCACTTCAAGACTGATAATTACCCATCATTCTCAGATAAATTGTTTCCACATATGATTCATGCAACTAGTTCGGACTCTAAAACCAAAGGTGTATCTATACTAATATCTAAACATTGCCCTTTCCAGATATTGGATACCAAACTTGACAGTGATGGCAGATACTTGTTCCTTAAAGGGTTGCTACATAATAAACCAGTAACTTTGGCTAACATTTACGCCCCTAATAGACTGCACACCCAGTTTTTTTAGAAATACACTTCAAACCCTAGAATCCTTTACGGCTGGCTCGCTAATAGTGGGGGGAGATTTCAATATGGCCCTCAATCCTTTACTGGACACATCCTCTGGCTCTTCCAAATCTTAGTACAAATCCCTGAGGGTGGTGAAACACTTGTTACGTAGCTTGTCGGTACACAATTCTTGGCGTATACTGAATCCCTACTCCAAAGACTACATGTTCTACTCTCCTCCACACAATACCTACTCTAGAATAGACTATTTTTTTTTTTGTCCCAAAACGATTTGACTTCTGTAGTGAACGCTTCAATTGAACCTATGATCCTATCGGATCATAACCCGATTACCCTGACTTTGACCTTCAAAGATAAACCGGTTCTCCGCAGGACGTGGAAACTTGATGACTCTTTATTAAGTGATGCTGACAACTTGCAGCATCTGGATACAAAGATCTCTGACTACTTCACTGTCAATTCTGATGACATTACTCATCCTTTATTTGTTTGGCTTGCTCACAAGTGTGTCATCAGGGGTAAACTAATATCTTTGAAGGCTAAAATAAATAAAATGTGCCGAGCCCACACTGATGACTTGATTGGTAGGATTACTGCCCTGGAACTTCTACATAAACGCTCACTAGCACTTAATACTCTTGAAGAACTCTCAAATCTTAGATCTGAACTGTCCCAAATCCTAGATAACAAGGTCAAGCGCAACTTTATTCTCTCCCGGAAGTTCTTTTATGAATTTGGAAATAAAACTGGAAAACTTTTAGCCAAATCCTTAAAATCGACACCCAAAAAATACGGAAATATATATTCTATTACTGACCCGAGTGGTAATAAACATACTTCGACTTCTGAAATCGCAAACCAATTCCGTGTTTTCTACTCCAAACTATATAATTTACAGCCTGAATCCCGTTCTAATAATTCGCCCTCAAGGATAGACTTAATTTCGGATTTTTTAAAATCATTTAGCCCTAAACCTCTGAATCTGGACATTTCACGAGATCTGAGTTGTCTGAAGCTCTTCTGGCTTTGAAACAACTAAAGACCGGTAAAAGTCCGGGACCAGATAGTTTTTCTGTTAATTATTACAAAACCTTTAAAGACTTGTTGATCCCCATTTTATTAAAACTTTTAACTCCGATCCTTTTCCTTCTCCACTTCCAAGAGTACTTTTAGAGGCTCTTATTGTTGTAATCCCGAAACCAAATAAAGACAAAACGCTAGTATCCAACTATAGGCCCATTTCTTTATTAAACGTTGATATTAAATTATATGCCAAAATCATTGCGAATCGCCTTTTACCACTAATCACTCAACTTGTATCCCTTGACCAAACGGGCTTTACACCGGGAAGAGAAGCTAAGGACAACACTATTAAGACCCTTCTTATCCAACATTGGCTTGTCAAATCTAAATCCCCGGGTTTCCTACTATCCCTGGATGCGGAAAAGGCCTTTGACAGGATCGCCTGGGCTTATAAAGCTCTGGGATTACGTGATCGTATGTTAAAATTCATCAATCTCTCATATTCATGTCCCACAGCGAGAATAAAAATTAATGGTGGCCTGTCCGAGGCCTTCTCCATGGCAAATGGCACTCGCCAGGGTTGCCCTTTGTCACCGATAATATTTGTACTTATTTCAGAACCGTTCTTATGTAAACTAAGGGAGAATGTGGACATCAAAGGCATTAGAATTGGTGATAAAATATATAAATTGGCGGCCTTTGCGGACGATATTTTATTGTACCTATCTAACCCAATAATCATTATCCCCAATTCACTGAAAGATTTTTCTTTATTTAAGCTCATTTCAAATTATAAAATTAACTTTTCAAAATAAAAGGCTCTTAATATTTCTTTGCCAAATTCATTAGTTGACCAATGTAAACTTAATTTACCGTTTATTTGGGAGGATGATTCTATATCTTACCTGGGCATTGCTTTACCATCTAGTTTAGATACTTTATACACTAAGGCCTCGTACACACGATCGGACTTATCCGATGAAAACGGTCCGCGGACCATTTTCATCGGATATGTCCGATCGGGAGTTTGATCCGATGGCGTGTACACACCATCGGATCAAATTCCCCGCCGCCGGACGGCGCGGTGACGCGGCGGTGACGTTGACGCCGCCACGTCACCGCTACGTCACCGCACCAGGAAGTAAAACACTTCCGCGCATGCGCCGAATCCATTCGGCGGCGGCGCGGCGGCGGTGCGGGACGACATGTCTGCTGGTAAGTGTACTAACCAGCAGACATGTCGGGCGGACAGATTCCCACCGGATAGATTTCAAAGCATGCTTTGAAATCTGTCGGGTGGACAAATCTGTCCGCTAGCCCATACACACGAGCGGAGATGTCTGCTGAAAAGGTCCATCGGACCGTTTTCAGCGGACATATCCCCTCGTGTGTACGAGGCCTAAGAATTTCTTACCCTTATTAAATGCGATTAAAACGGATATGCTCAAGTGGGAGAAGGGTCTATTCTCATGGTTTGGCAGAGCAAGTCTTGTCAAAATGAACGTCTTACCTAGGCTTTTGTACCTATTCCAAACGATACCTATAATGATCCCTTTCACTTTCTTCAAAGCCTTTAAAAAAATCTGCTTGAGGTTCATTTGGAACACAAAACAACCCAGAATTAAATGGGACAAACTTACAACCCCGAAACTTCTAGGTGGCATTGGACTACCGGATATCAAAAAATACTATTGGGCTTGTCATATGTCTAGAATTGTTAATTGGCACCTCCATAGACCCTTTAACCCTTTCACGCCGAGCTTACGCACATATGCGTCCTCGGGTTTCAGGGGTTATACCGGGATGATGCCTGCAGCTGCCGTTGTTTAGAGCCGGCGATTGGCTTTCCAAACATAACAACCGACCGGCTTTTAGCCGGAGGAGCGGGAGGGGACACCCCCCCCCTCCCGCCGCCTCTCGCCGCTCTGACCGGGCCTCCCGTCCCCCCGGGAGACCCGATCCTCGATCCGACGCGTCCTGTGTGCGGGCGCAGACTGAATGAAAGCCGTACGCGGCTTTGATTCAGCCTGCAATGTGTAAACACGGAAGCGACGTCATGACGTCACTTCCGGGTTTCTCGGCTGTCAATGGCGCCGGTGACGCATTATATTCGGTTCCCCCATCACAGACTGCTCCGGAAGTGCTTTGGTGGCCAACTGCACATGCGCGATGCGTTCCAAACGCATCTGCGATGCGTTCCAATGCATTTACGACACTGCACACCAGCGAAGCCGTCATTCAGAGCGACGTGGACTTAGGGGAAAGTGGCCACTCGCTCCACTCGTTTGGCCTCCTGGCTCTTTTTTTAACATCCTCCAATCCACGGGGATGTTAAGGAAAGAGCCTGGATGCCGAACGAGGTTTCGCTGGTGTGCACTGCAGTAAATGCATCGGAACGCATCACAGATGCATTTGGAACGCATCGCGCATGCGCAGTTGGCCACCACAGCACTTCCAGAGCAGTCTGTGATGGGGAGCGGAGTATGACGATACACCGGATTTAAAAAAGTAAACAGTATTCAGAATCGTCGTTTTCGGCGATCTGAATACTTTGAAGTGTAAAGGAGGGACCGAGGGTCTTTTAGACCCCCGATCCTTCCATAAAGAGTACCTGTCACCACCTATTACTGTCACAAGGGATGTTTACATTCCTTGTGACAGCAATAAAAGTAATCAAAATGTAAAAAATAAAAATAAAACACAATTTAATATTATAAAAATAAATAAAATAAATACGATTTTTTTTTTTTTAAAGCGCCCCCCTCCCTGTGAGCTTGCGCAACAAAGAAAACGCATACGGAAGTCGCGCCCGCGTATGAAAACGGTGTTCAAATCACACATGTAAGAAATCGTGAGAGCAAGAGCAATAATTCTAGCACTAGACCTCCTCTGTACCGCTAACCTGGTAACCGTAAAAAAAGTTTAAATCGTCGCCTATGGAGATTTTTAGGTACCGTAGTTTGACGCCATTCCACGAGTGCGTGCAATTATAAAGCGTGACATGCTTGGTATCTATTTACTCGGCGCAACTTCATCTTTCACATTATGCAAAAAAATTGGGCTAACTTTACTTTTTCATTTTTTTTTAAATTCATTAAAGTTAATTTTTCCCAAAAAGTTGCGTTTAAAACACAGCCGCACAAATACCGTGTGACATTAAATATTACAACAATCGCCATTTTATTCTCTAGATTCTCTGCTAAAAAAATATATATAATGTTTGGGGGTTCTAGGTAATTTTCTAGCAAAAAATACAGATTTTAACTTGTAAACACCAAATGTCATAAATAGGCTTAGTCATGAAAGGGTTAAGGATTGGGTGGATTTGGAGGACTATTTATCCTCCACTCCTATTCCTCTAAAATGTCTCCCATGGGTTAACGCTACTAAGATCCCGTCGAAAACTAGCTCTCACCCCATTACAGGTAACTCCCTTAAAATTTTTAGACACTTGTGCAAAACGTTTAATTTATCCACCGTATATGGACCCCTTACCCCTATTGACCTTAATCCCAAAATATTTCAGAGACCTCGTTCTACCGTATCTTCCTATTTTCTTCCCGTTACACACTACAGAGCTGAGTCTTTTTTTGAGAGGGGTAACCTCCTGACCTTTGAAACCTTCTCCTCTAAGTTTACGAATTCTACCATTACGCAACATGACTTTGACAAGGTTGTTTTGTACCTGAACAAGTTTGGTTCCACGAATATCTGGTATAGGCCCAAGACTCGCTTTGAATCTATTTGCTTAAAAAGTGACCCCCAAAGTCATTTAATATCTCTCATGTACGATATCTTGAATACGAATATCGATCCACAGACGACACAAATATAAAATGTGAGAGGGATCTAAAAATCTCGATCCCGAAGGATCAGTGGGATTCTATTTTTCTCCGACTACACAAGGGATCATTGAATGAATGAATGAATGAATAAATGAATGAAAAACTTATATAGCGCGGCACATGCGAACTGAATCGCCTCTGGGCGCTTGTTGTTTCTGTCTCTCTGGTCATCAAAAGAGCAGAGTTTTTATCTGTCTTCTGAAGGTCAGGTGGTTTTCCTCCAACCGAATGCTGGTTGGTAAAGCGTTCCATAGTCTGGGACCTTGGAAAGCAAACCTTCTTTCTCCTTTGGACTTGTATCTGGCTTTGGGTATCTTGACCAGATTTTGGTCGGTGGATCGCAGAATGCGATTGGGATTGTGGACTTCTATCTTTTCGCATAGATATTGCGGAGCCTTCCCATGGATGCACTTATGTGTCAGACAGAGTGCTTTGAAAGCAATTCTGTCTTTTACTGGCAGCCAGTGAAGGGTTCTCAGTGAAGGTGAGATTGATTCCCAGGGTTTTTTCCCAGTCACCAGTCTGGCGGCCGTATTTTGAACGACTTGCAGACGAGTGATTTGGTACTTAGGGAGTCCAAGGTAAAGGGCATTTGCATAGTCAAGTCTGGAGTTCACAATTGTTCCCACCACGACTGCTACGTCTTCTTTGGGGATAAAAGGAATAAGTCTACGTAGTAGGCGCAGCAGATGGTGAGATCCGCTGACTACTGACCCTATTTGTGCGTCCATTGTCATGTAGTTGTCAAAGATGACTCCGAGACTTTTGACTTTGGGCTAGGGGCGATGATCTGGCCCAGAATGGGGGGAGGTGTCCAGGTTGTTGCAAGTTGACTCTTGCGACTTGCATGAAACAGAAGAAGTTCTGTTTTGGAGCTGTTGAGTTTAAGATAACTCTTTGTCATCCAGTTTTCTATCAAAGAGAGACAATTCTCTAAACTGAGATGATGATCCTTTTTGTTGCAGATGCGAAAGTACAGTTGCGTGTCGTCTGCATAGGAGTGGTAAAGTAGTTGTTGGCTACTGATGATTTCGAAGAGAGGGCGAAGATAGATGTTGAAGAGCACCGGTGACAGGGGTGATCTTTGAGGGACTCCACATGACACCGTGCGTTTTTCTGAAGTGAAAGGTCCTAATTTTACTGGTTTGTGATCGGTTTTCCAAAAAGGAGGAGAACCTGATAGATCACTTTCTGCGACTTTGGCTACTTCAGCCAATCGAGTCAGTAGTAGTTTGTGGTCTACTGTATCGAAGGCTGCACTTAGGTCCAACAGAACCAGGAGACAAGATTCTCCTTCGTCTGCGGCCTCAAGTGCGTCGTCCCATATTGCGTTGTCCGGGACGGAAACCGGATTGAAATGGATCAAGTAGATTGTGGGTATCTAGATGCTGTTGCAGCTGTTAAACCACTGCTTTCTCCATTATCTTTGAGAGGACGTTTAGGCCTGTTATGGGACGACAGTGAGTTGGGTCTTTGGGGTCTAGGGTGGGTTTCTTCAAGATGGGCTGGATAGTGCCCTCTTTCAGCAGGGAGGGCACTATGCCTTCCCTGAATGACTGGTTTATAAGCTGCATGATAGGTGGTGCCAGGATGTCGGCGCATTCCTTCAGCAGTTTAGTGGGGATAATATCATTAGGCGCTGTGCTGTTTCGCAAAGTGTCAATGATATTTTTTGTGGCATCCAGAATGAACTTGGTTGATTGTAGATGGTTTCTATCGGTGTTGCGAGGTTGATTAAGGGGGGTGTTGCAAGGGGTATTGTTTTGACGAATGCTTTCCCGGATCCCTCAATTTTATTGATGAAGAAATCCGATAATTCATCGCAAAATTCTTGGGTATCTGAATTGGAGGCCTCAAGACAGCCTGGATTCATGGTCTGAGTGACCAGCTTGAAGAGTTTGCGGGGGGCGATTTAAGGCGCTATTGATGGCCTTAGAAAAATGATGTTTCTTGGCTTGGAAAATGTATTTGTGATATTTTCTTGTTATTGCCTTGTATCAGATGAGGTTCTCTTCTGAAGCGCTGCGTTTCCAGGCGGCTTCCGCCCTTCTGCGCTCTTGCTTCAGTAGTGACAGCTGGTTATTGAACCAGCCGCACTTGTTTTTCCGGATGCGGGCTTGGCGTTTCGGTGCTACTAAGTCGGCTGACTGTAGTAGGGCTGCATTTATGGCATCCAGTGTATCTGAAACTGTTCGGAGTGGTTGGAGTGTTTTTATTTTAATTCCTAAGGTAGATTTGAAGAGTTCCGAATGGAGCTTCTTCTGAGATCTAGTCCAGTGTGTTGTCACCGGCTTAGGTGTTTTTATCAATGGGGGAATTTTGGAAATTATGAATTTGATTGCATGGTGATCTGTCCATGGCAACGGTCCATTTTCCAAAATGCTTATTTTCAAATTTTGTCTGAAAATTAGGTCGAGCGTGTGACCTGAAGCATGTGTGGGCCCACATACTAGTTGCTGTAGCCCTAATCCTTCCAGATGGTCAATACAGGCGTCCACGATCGGATCCTGTGAGGAGTTGGCCCAGAGATTGAAGTCCCCGAGCAGCAAAAGATGTTTGCTGTTCAGGGTATAATTGGAGATAAACTCCGTCAGTGAAGGTAAAAGCTGCGATTTTGGTCCGGGTGGTATATAGCAGAGTAGAATACGGACGGTCTCCTGGGGATTTGTTTGCAGTTGTAGAGTAAGGGTTTCCATGAATGGAAGAGGATTTTGAAGGACTGGTTTACTGATCGCAAAATGCGTCTTGTGGATCACCGCCAAGCCTCCTTCTCTTTGCCCTATTCTGTTTTCAGTTATAATACGATAGTTTTCTGGCACCAATTCTCCTAGAATGGTGTTACAGTCGGCTGTAAGCCAACTTTCTGTAATAAAGAGGCAGTCTAAATCGTATTGTAGTATGAAATCATGGATTTCTAATCTGTGTTTTACTGCCGATCTTGTGTTAATCAAAGCACAGGATATGTGCTTAGGTTGGGATAGGTGACTGAATTTTTTGACAGTCGATCGTCGATCCATTCTCAAGAGTTGCTCAGTTCTTAGGGCCCTTTTGGTGACGGTTGGTAGCACTGTGGAAAATCGCCTCAGACCCCAAATGGTTTCTGCTGAGTACCGCAGACTCGCCATAGTTGCCCGTCACCGGGGGGGGGGCGGCGGTGGTTGGATGGTGATGGAGGGAAGATTCACTGAATCCTCTCTCCTGGCTTTGGTCCAGAGGAAGGCAAAAAAAAACCTGGCCAGACTGCGCCAATATGCTTGGGCAGGGAAAAAAAAATCCTTCCTGATCCCTGAAAGGCGATCGGCCAAGACCCTGGATCAAATAATGTTATGGTTTGGGGGACTTGGGGTAGGAGATGTCTCTGATTGCTGGGGGGGTGTACTAAGATGGCCACCGGCCTGACACAGAAGCCAGGCCGGGGGGCTATCTGTAGGGAGGATTGGCAGCAGAGGTGGCTGGGATTGATTTATTTGGAGGTGGATGGGGTCCTCCAGGGGTGAGGGGGGTATACTGGGGAGATGTTGAGCCTGGGTATGGTGTGCCGCTAGGCCGCAGATGAAGCCGCGGTCTTTCCTAAGACGCGGCTGCCGCGGACCTAGCAAGGTTGGCGCGGAGCATCGAAAAATACGGGAATCGACGGCGGGGGTGGGGGGGGGCCGGGCTTTGAGGAAGGAATGCCTCGACAGTGGACGGGGGTGCTGATACAAGGCGGGAGATTCGATCGTCCATCTCCTGGGATCCAAAGCCGCGGCTTGTCCTGAAAAGGACGGCCGCCCTCAGTCCCAGGGAGACAGGCAGACTCACCTTCAAAGATAGGGAGGAGGAATGCTGGGGGGAGGCTGGAGAAGAAAAAGGCCAGATTCAGAGCGGGCTGTGCAGAGGCTGGAGCTGGAGCTGGGCTGAGCAGGGCTGGATTGGACCCTGCCTGTCTGCCTGACTGCCTCCTAAGCCTGCCTGGAGCTATGGCACACACGTTCCTACTCCTAGGAGACGTGCGCCGCTGTGGAGCTCCTGCTGCTAATCCGACGGCCTCACTGACTGACTGCACTTGACTCAGCACTTGAACGTCCTGACTCAGGAGAACAGCTATAAGTTATATTCAAGGTGGTATAGGACTCCTTTGGTCATTAACAAATACAATCCAAACTATTCCCCAATGTGTTGGAGGTGTAAAACTAACTTTGGTTCGCTTCTCCACATATGGTGGGAATGCCCACTTATCACACCGTTCTGGACTGATATCCACAATCTTATATCTTCAATTACTTCCTACACCCCAGATTTTACAGCTGAACAGTATTTGTTGCACCTATCTTCTTTACCTCGTTCTGTCTATAAATATTCTATTATCATTCACCTAATTAATGCGGCCAAATTATGCATCCCCAATAAGTGGTCTCAAGCTTCTCCTCCTAAAGTCTCGGACTGGTTACGCAAGGTTGACCATATTGCTAAAATGGAAGAGTTGATATCCCAGTCCAAGGATTCTTCAAGAAACTTTAGCGAGAAGTGGGCTTGTTGGTCCCAATTCTCGAAATCTAATAAATATCAGGTGATACTACTTACTTAACCAAGTCTGGATTTGAGGAAACATTTTTTACCGCTCTCTCTCCTTCCTTTTCCTTTATTGGTTTGTCTTTGTATATCTCAAATGCTCATATTATTATAAAATCGCAACCTCATGTATTTATCCCTGTTCTTATCCCTCCTCCTGAGGCTTTAAATTAATTGCTACTTATTCACAGATTTTTTATTTATTTTTGTTTGTTCTCGTACTTATGCTCTTCTAGCAATATTGCCTGTTATATGCCTATTCCTGTTTTATGCTGTATTGCTTTCTGTTGTTACTATACATATACTAATATGTCTTAAAAACCAATAAACATATTTAAAAAAAAAAAAAGGACATCCATGTGGGTGCAGTTGCGCGGACGCACCCTAAGTGCGTTCGGGGGCCGTGCACGGCACCCACACAGATGTCACATTGGGTTTTTGAGGCGTGTGTTGGACCAGCAATTAGGGGAGGTTGGAGGCAGTATGTTTTTGAGGCGTGTATTAGACCGGCTATGAGGGAGGTTGAAGGCCGGTATATTTTTGAGGCATGAGTTGGACCGGCTATGAGAGGAGTTTGGAGGCTGGTATGTTTTTGAGGCGTGTGTTGGACAAGCTATGAGGGAGGTTGAAAGCCGGTATATTTTTGAGGCATGTGTTAGACCGGCTATGAGAGGAGGTTGGAGGTTGGAGGCCGGTAGGTTTTTGAGGCATGTGTTGGACCAGCTTGAGAGGAGTTTGGAGGCCGGTATGTTTTTGAGGGGTGTGTTGGACCGGCTATCATGTGAGGTGTGAGGAGTCCTTGCAGCTTTCTTTAGGCTTTCCCACCAGTGAGGTCCTTCATAGAGAAGTCCAAGGCCTCACTCACATGGGGAGTATGAATCTGTACCCTGTGTGGGGGCTGCGTTAACCCCAAAAAGGACATCCATATGGGTGCAGTTGCGCGGATGCACCCTGGGTGCGTTCGGGGCCATGCACCGGCACCCACACAGATATCACATTGGGTTGGACCAGCAATTAGGGGAGGTTGGGGGCGTGTGTTGGACTGGCTATATGAAGAGGTTGGAGGCCGGTATGTTTTTAAGGCGTGTGTTGGACCGGCTATAAGGGGAAGTTGGAGGCCGGTATATTCGAGGCGTGTGTTGGACCGGCTATGATGGGAGGTTGGAGGCCGGTATATTCAAGGCATGTGTTGGACCGGCTATGATGGGAGGTTGGAGGCCGGTATATTCGAGACGTGTGTTGGACCGGCTATGATGGGAGGTTGGAGGCCGGTATATTCGAGGCGTGTGTTGGACCGGCTATGATGGGAGGTTGGAGGCCGGTTTATTCGAGGCGTGTGTTGGATCGGCTATGATGGGAGGTTGGAGGAAAAGGACATCCATGGACATCTATGTGGGTGCAGTTTCGCGGACGCACCCTGGGTGTGTTCGGGGCCGTGCACCGGCACCCACACAGATGTCACATTGGGTACAGTTGACAGCAATGGGACTGCCTACACGGGATGCTGGGAACACCTGTGCATCCCCATTCTAATTTGGGGACCACTGTACCCCATTTTTGTTATTTGGGGTGTGTCTTATTATAAGAGTGTTATATTGTAGTTTAGGAGAAGTTTGGATTTCTTCTGGAGGTGTGTTTAGTGGACATCACTGATGTACCCCGCTCAGCGGGGGCGGGCCTTAGAGAACAGAGGCCCGCATATGGGCAGCACAGAGGCTTAGTGGTGAGCCTTGCAGCACTGGGGTCTAATCCTAACCAGGACACCATCTGCATGGAGTTTTCATGTTCTCCCTGTGCTTGCGTGGGTTTGCCCCCGGTACTCCGGTTTCCCCACACACTACCTTTGTGTTGGTGGTGCAGTGGTTAGCACAGCTGCTTTCTAAGCAGCTGACCCGGGTTCGATTCCCGGCCAACGCAATCTCCAATACTTGGAGTCCTCAGAGAGAAAAGCGCTATACAAGGTCAGTGCCGAGTATAAATTAGCGGTGGAATAAAGAATGAAACGAATGTGTGGAGTTTCTGAATCACCAACTATCAATGTAAGTGGACAACCAAGACGATTGGCTGTTCCTAGAACTCCCTAGAACACTGGGGGCAGCTGCCACTCCGAGAACCAGAGGGTCCTCCCATCAGCCCTCCATCTTTGTTTTTGGAGCTTCTGAATCACCAACTATCAATGTAAGTGGACAAACAAGACGATTGACATCACTGATATACCCTACACTCCCACTCCCCTGAGTCCAGACATTGGCAACACCTCTGGGTGGAAACACCACTCCCCTGAGTACAGGCATTGGCAATGCAGGAAGACCTCTTGCCAATTTCCACTCCCAAGTTTTAGATAGCAGAAAGTTGGAATGTTTTTCTCCACCCAGGATAAGATTAGACTTGCTTCTTTCATGGATGCCCAACTTCTGTTACCCACTTGGTGATTTATGTAGGCCTCGACGATGGCAGTGTCCGACTTTACCCTGACCCTAGAGTCCAGTGTAGGAGAGTCCGTTTTATGTCTGACTGGAGTTCCTATGGTGACCTGGTCAGGTGCTTGAATGGGGTTCCTATGGTGACAGGATGTGGTCTATATGGTGATCTGGTTATATGTGGTCTCTATGGTAGTATGGATGGGTGCCAGGATGTGGTCTTGTTGGTGGGAAGGAGAAAAGTTGGCTGGGGGAGTGGTTCTATAAAAAGTATGTATGAGTAAATAAATGAGGCACCGGGGAGATCACCACCACGGAGGAAGGCCCGGGTGAAGTCACCACCACGGAGGAAGGCCCCGGAGAGGTCACCACCACGGAGGAAGGCCCGGGTGAGGTCACCACCACGGAGGAAGGCCCCGGTGAAGCCGATTTTTATCATAACTGCTACATTATGGCGGACACATCGGACACTTTTGAAACATTTTTGGGACCATTGTCATTTTTACAGCGAACAGTGCTATAAAAAAAGAGATTTTTTAATACAGCTTACCTGTAAAATCTTTTTCTTGGAGTACATCACGGGACACAGAGCAGCATATTCATTACTATATGGGTTATATGGAGTACCTTCAGGTGTGGACACTGGCAATCTCAAACAGGAAGTCCCCTCCCTATATAACCCCCTCCCATAGAGGAAGTACCTCAGTTTTGTAGCAAGCAGTATGCCTCCCAAAAATGTTCCCCAAAAGAGGGGTGGGAGCTCTGTGTCCCGTGATGTATTCCAAGAAAAAGATTTTACAGGTAAACTGTATTAAAAAATCTCTTTTTCTTTCTCGTACATCACGGGACACAGAGCAGCATATTCATTACTATATGGGATGTCCGAAAGCAGTGCTTTAATGAGGGGAGGGAGACATCTTCCAAAAAAGGATTTAATTTAGAGGTATACTCAAATACTAATAAATCCAACTTAGACAAGAAATGTAAATCTCAAATCTAAATCAAGGGAGCCCCCTCAGATCCTGAGGAGCTTGAATCGCGGCCTGTAGTACTGCCTGCCCAAAGGCTGTATCCGCATTCCTTCTTACGTCCAATTGATAAAAATTTTGTAAACATGTGGACTGACGACCACGTTGCTGCCTTGCATATTCGAGCCATAGAGATCTGATGATGTGCTGCCCAGGAGGTGCCCATGGCCCTGGTAGAATGGGCCTTTACCGACAAAGGAGGAGGCAACCTCTTCAAACCGCAGGCCTGAACGATTAATTGTTTAATCCATCTTGCGATGGTGGATCAAGCAGCTGCCTGACCCATCTTGGGCCCTTCCGGTAAAACGAACACCACATCTGTTTTCCGAACCTTCTCTGTAGCTTTAAGATAGGCCTTTATGGCCCTGACAATATCCAACGTATGCAGCAACCCCTCCTTTCTAGAGGTGGGTTTTGGAAAGAAGGATGGAAGTACCACATCCTGGTTCAAGTGGAAACTGGATATAACCTTTGGTAGAAAGGAAGGATGAGGACGGAAACCCGCCCTATCCTTATGTAAAATGAGATATGGTTCCTTACAAGATAAGGCTGCCAATTCCGATACTCTCCTGGCCGAAACTATGGCGATCAGAAATACCGACTTTCTAGTCAGTAAAACCAAAGGTACCTCAGCCAACGGATCAAAGGGTTGTTTCTGTAGAGTTGACAGAACAAGATTTAAGTCCCATGGACAAAGTGGTGATTTGACCGGAGGATTAACACGTAAGACTCCCTGTACGAAGATCTTAACCAGCGAGTGGGCGGCCAGCGGCCTCTGAAACCACACTGATAAGGCTGAAATCTGTCCCTAGATTGTGCTTAATGCCAGGCCTTTATCCACTCCTAGCTGGAGAAAACTTAATACTCTATCAATGGTATACTTGCGGGAAAACCATCTCTTAGACTCACACCAGCCTACGTAGGCCCTCCAAACCCTGTAACAAATTACCCTGGAGGCCGGCTTTCTAGCCTTAATGAGGGTAGGGATTACCTGCCTAGACAGACCTCTACCCCTGAGAATCAGGGATTCAGCCACCAGGCCGTCAATTTTAGACGCCGTAATGCAGGGTGGAGGATCGGGCCTTGTGAGAGTAGGTCTGGCCATAGAGGAAGAGTCCAAGGGCCTCCCGCTGCCAATTTCAGGACTAGTGAGTACCATGCCCTCCGGTACCAAGCTGGGGCTACCAGGATAACCGGCCTGTGCTATGATCCTGTGCAACAGGCGGGGTAGTAACTGCAGCGGGGGAAATGCATATAGAAGTTATGATTGATGCCAAGGGCAAACCAACGCATCGGTTTCGCAGGCCATAGGGTCCCTCGTTCGAGACATGAACCTGTCTAGCTTCTTGTTGAATCCTGATGCCATGACGTCCACGTCTGGCACTCCCCACTTCTGGGAGATTGTCTGAAAGACCTGTGGATGCAGAGACCACTCTCCCGGCGACAGGGTTTGGCGACTTTAGGAAGTCCGCCTGCAGGTTGTCCACCCCGGGAATGAATATCGCCGATATGCAGGGTACATAAACCTCTGCCCACCGAAAAACCAAGCTCATCTCTCTCTGAGTGGCTTGACTCTTGGTTCCCCCTTGGTGGTTCACATATATGCCACTGCTGTGTCATTGTCTGAATGAATTTTCACCGAGGACCCCTGTAATCTGGATGTCTATGCCAGGAGGGCTAGCCGAGCCGCTCTGACCTCCCAGACATTGACGGGCAGCTGCCTCTCCGCCTCTGCCCAAGTTCCTTGGTGAGTGAACCCGTTCAAGACCGCTCTCCAGCCTTCCAGACCACTGGGCAGAAAGACTCCCCTTCAGAAAGTTCTGAGGGTTTAACCATCAGCATAGACTTCTGCCGGACCTTTAATGACGGCGTCAAAGGAAACTCCAAGGCCTTTGCTCCCTTGCTCCAAGCTGCTAGAATTGCTGTCTGTAGGACGCGAGTGTGGAAGCGTGCGGTACCGCCTCGAACATGGCCATTAGTTTGCCTAGTAATCGCATACATAGGCGAATAGTTGGTTCTCTTTTGCTTAGAACCAACTGAATACATTTTTTGATAGCCTCGACCTTTACCAGGGGCAGGAACACCTTTTGTGGTGTCAGAAGTGGGATCTGAACCCATGCCTCCAGCCGAGACTGCGACCTGAATGCAGCGCCTTAGACCGCTCGGCCATCCTGACCGTGTTCTGTGTCTAATCTCATGCCGAGATATTCCAACTGCTTTGTAGGTTGAAATGCTGATTTTTTCCCGGTTTAGGACCCAGCCGAACCTCTCGAGGTACTGAACCATGAGGGCTACTGCGCATTCCAGCCAAGGAAGCGAGTGATCTATGATTAAGAGGTCGTCCAGGTATGCTAGGACCAAGACCCCTTGGATCCTTAGATTGACTAGAATTGGAGCTAGGACCTTCGTGAATACCCGGGGGCCGTAGCCAGCCCGAAGGGGAGCGCCACAAATTGGAAGTGACGCTGTATCACTGTGAAGCGTAAAAAATCTTTGATGTGGCTGAAAGATTGGTACATGAAGGTAACCCTCCTTTATGTCTATAGAAGCCAGACAGTCGTCCTTCTGGAGTGTGGCGGCTGCTGACCGACCGGATTCCATCCGGAAAGAGCGAACCCTTAGGTCAGCATTTAAACCTTTAGGTCCAAAATTGGTCTGACATCGCCGATGGGCTTTGGTATGACAAACAGATTGGAATAGAAACCTAGCCCCTGTTCTTGGGCTGGTACCTCTACCATTATGCCCTGGTAAGCAGATGTCCAATGCCGCCCGCATTGAGGCCTTCCTTGTGGAGGAACCTTAGAAATTCTAATCTGTAGCCTGTGGCCACAGATGATCGGACCCCCTCTGTCGGGGATCGATACCATGGCCTCTTGCCCCCAGAGGCCTGTCCTTGCGATCCATTGTTAAAAGTTTGATCGCGCAGGAGGCCCGATACTGCCTGGAATTTGAGGGCCCCGGAACAAGGAGGAGCTGCCTTTTAAACACAGGACCCCGGAACTTCTTTTGACTGGTAAAAGGGGTACTTTTGCCACTTGAAACAGTCTGAATGTATTTATCCAGATCTTTCCATGGAAGGGAAAACCTGCCAGTAGTCTTTTGCATGGGGCTCGGCCGCCCAGTTCTTCAACCATAAGAGCCTTCTCATATGCACTAAAAATAGTGACAAACGAGACGCCTGCTGGATGGAGTCTTTTATAGCCTCTACCGCAAAGCACAGAGCTCTGGGAATATCCAATAACTCCTCTGCCTATTGGGCAGGGATGTCTTTAAGCATCTGTTTTGTCTGGTCCTTTAACGCCTGACAAACTCCAATTGCAGCCACTGCTGGCTGTACCACTGCTCCTGCCATAGCAAAGGATGCTTGAAAAAGTGTCTCTAAACGTTTATCGACCGGGACCTTAAACATTTGTATGTTTTCCCCCCGGGCCAGTTAATGATTTATTCACACATGAGATGGCTGCGTCCACAGTTGGGAGCGCCCATTTCTTAGAAAAAATTCTCTTCCATAGGGTAAATAACAGAAAACCTTCCAGGCGGTCTCCCATCCAGGCACTAACCAGGCCCGACCCTGCTTAGCCTCCAAGATCAGACGAGATTGGGCGCTTTCAGGGTGATGTGGCCGTAGGCTTTAGGCGGCAGAAAAAGTTCTGTCCGGTTGTCCCAATCCTGGAAAAACCAATTCCTCTAATAGAGGATGGACCGGAAAAGCTGCGTTGCTTAAAGGCGCTTTAAAAAGAACCCAAAGAGGATACCGCAGGAACCTGAGGCTCTGGAAATGGCAAATTAAATGCCGAGCGGACCATTTCTGTCAAAGACTGGACCCACAGACTCTCCGTCTGGGAGGCTGAAAACGATTCTTCAGTGGTAGATCCTTCCTCTAGGTTCTGGTCCAACCGATCCTCCTGAAATTCTAATTTCTCCGGAGAGAGAATCTCAGCATCCGAGGATACACCTTTTGGCGATGGGGATCTAGTCCGCTTCTTGCCAGAAAAAGAGCCAGCGATCATAGCTGTTAACTTTTTTCTCTAGCCCCCCTAGGGTGACGGCTAGCATCTCCTCTGTGATAACACAGGGTTGGGCCGATCTGGGCCAGCCTCAGCACCAGACCCCCTTAATGGCTTATCCAAGGTGACCCCTATAGGAATAACCTGTGGGGAAAGTATTGGCATATCATCAGAACCAGAGGAGGAACCCCTTTGTCTTTGCCTTTTTTTTTTTTGTGTTTTGATCCTGAACCTTTGGAAGCCATAATACAAAACCGAGGGACTCCGCCTACAACAACAGACTGTTATAGCCAGGAGTACAAAAAAATAAGGTTTAGGGGACAATAGGATCACTAATGCCCAAAAACGGTGGGGCTCAGTATGTTTTCCCTTATAATTGTTTTTCACAACATACAGCCCCACCCCCAACATGTTTGCCAGCATTCAACCTGTTGCCAAGGGGGGGATTTTTGGCTTAACAAAAAGTATTGGAGCTGACTCCAGCATGTAGTACCCCTTCTCGCCACCGGGAGTCACTGTGCTGCCAGCTCTGCATCCTCTCTCTTCCAGCTCAGCTTTGAACTGAGCTAAGATCGCGCCTGCTGTGTATAACAGCAATTGAAGGCACGCCCACTCTACACTGCAGTCACGCTCCCCGCCCCCCCCCCCCTTTCCCGAACGGCGTGAAAATTTTCTATATGCATGCGCGCGTGCGCGCGAGCGAGCCGCGACTGTCGGGGGAGGAGAGCCCAGGAGGAGACGCACTCTGGAGCCCAGGAATGCAGGCTGGAGGACGCATCAGGCGGCAGATTTGAATCCCGGCTAGGTAAGGCTTAAAACAGGCCCCTAAGGAGTCCCTTTAGCCTAGAGACAGATCTCTCTTTTTTTTTTTTAAAAGACCTTCAACCAGCGAGCAGCAGGTAGCTAGCAAACATACATAGATAGGTAGGGGGATCAAGTGATGGGGGGGGGACATTTCAGGCCATCCTGTCCATCAGACATAGTGACCATGGTGCCAATGCAGAGCATACTCAGGCTACCCCCCTTAAGATCTCCCCTGGAGAGCCTGCTGTCGAACTAAGTCCCGCAGGCTCCCCTCTTACCTGCTCCATGCCGCAGGACGTTTGCAAAACGGTCCAATCTTCTCCCATCTCCGTGGGTAGCGTAGTAGACCTTCAGGCACTGGGGTTCTGGAAGGAACCGACTGTCCTGGACCTATACAGCACCCTGGCAAACAGGATCTTTTTGGTTTAGAAAACTCCAAGTCCTGGGCCCAGGGTCCAGCCCTCTAGAGAGGAGCATTATAGGCAAAACCCCACGGTTTGGGGCCCGGGTAATGTCCACTTTGGCACTGAGGCTCCTTGGACAGATCCGGTTAGCCCGCCTTAATCCCAAGGATGTGGAGGCAAAGCTATTCCGTGACCAACACCTAAGACACTGGCGAAAAAACTGAGGTACTTCCTCTATGGGAGGGGGTTATATAGAGAGGGGACTTCCTGTTTGAGATTGCCAGTGTCCACACCTGAAGGTACTCCATATAACCCATATAGTAATGAATATGCTGCTCTGTGTCCCGTGATGTACGAGAAAGAAATGCACTAATTACTGTGAAAATGACACTGGCAGTGAAGGGGTTAACCACTAGGTGGTGCTGTAGGGGTTTCCTAGGGAGTGCTTCTAACTGTAGGGGGGGGTGGGCTGTATGTGACAGGACAGTGATCACCACTTCCGATTACAGGAAGCTGTGTTCACTGTCCTGTCACTAGGAAGACTGGGGAAATGCTTGTTTACATAAGCATTTCCCCCTTCTTCCTCACCGTGACACGATCATGGGTTTAGCCACGGACATCGATTATTCGGGACCCGCGGTCGGAGTCACGGAGCTAACAGCAGTGCTCCACAATGCCGCATCTTAGGCCACGTACACACAATCAGACTGGTCCGATGAGACTGGTCCGACGGACCGTTTTCATCGGACCAGGCTGAAGTGGTCTGATGGTCTGATGTGTGTACACACAATCGGACCAAAAATCTGATCAGACCAGAATGTGGTGACATAGAATACACCGACGTGCTGAAAAAAGGAAGTTCAATGCTTCCAAGCATGTGTCGACTTGATTCTGAGCATGCACAGGTTTTTGGTCCGATGCTTTGGCGTACTAACCATCGAATCTGTCCGTCGGACAGATTTTAAAGCAAGTTTTAAAACTTTCGTCCGACGGACAACTGTCCTATGGGCCGTACACACCATCGAATTGGTCCGATGAAACTGGTCTGCAGACCAGTTTCACCAGACAGGTCTGATCGTGTGTCTGCGGCCTTAAAGGATACGTATATATATGTCCTTTTGCCTGCCTGTGCCATTCTGCCGCTGTACATCTGTGTGCGGTAAAAGCAATCTAATATGTAGTATGTTGCTAATTTTAAAACCTTATATGATACAACAGAAGACCACACCAGTGAATATATTTTGCTCTAGATGCAAGTACAATTTTAAAGATATCTGTAGTTTTAATAAAAGATTATTTACAAAGGGAACAAAAAATACATGAATAAATATACCACACATTTTTTTTAGCATGAATCACATGGCAAGGACAATATTCCTACAAAGTTGCTACTTATGTAAGCAGCTTTAAGAAAGAACAGCTAATGAAATATTAATACTTGGAATATATGCTTAAGATTTTCCATTTTATTATGTGATCACAAGGCCACAAATATAATTATTATCTTCCCTGAAAGCAAATTCCAATGGGCCAGATCCACAAAGCATTACGGCGGCGTATCTCCAGATACGCCGTGGTAATTTCAAATTCCCACCGGCGTATCTTTGTTTTGTATTCACAAAACAAGATACGCCGGAATTACGTTAAGATACGACTGGCGTAACGTTATTACACCGTCGTATCTCAGTTGCATACTTACGCTGGACGCTAGGGGCGCTTCTGTTGTGTGTCCGCGTAAATATGCAAATGAGCTAGATACGCCGATTCACGAACGTACGTACGGCCGGCGCAGTTTTTTTACATCATTTGTGTAAGCGTGGGTCCGGCGTAAAGTTACCCCTGCTGTATAGAGGCATACGTAATGTTAAGTATGGACGTCGGGCCAGCGTCGATTATTCCGTCGTTCACGTCGTTTGCATAAACCGTTCGCGAATAGGGATTTGCGTAAGTTACGTTCACGTCGTTTTCATTGATGTTTTGCGACGTGATTTTGCGCATGCGCACTGGGATACGTCCACGGCCGGCGCATGCACAGTTAAAAAAAAGTGTTGTTTGCGTCGGGTCATTCATAATTATAATAAAACACGCCCCCCCACTAGTTAATTTGAATTACACCCGCGTACGCCGGCCCATTTACACTACGCCGCTGTAAGCTACAGCAGGATTTCTTTGTGGATAAGGATACCCCGCTGTAACTTACAGCGGCGTAGAGTAAATGGGATACGTCCAAATATGTCTGCATGCTACAGTTTATTTATTTTAAGCTACATGGAAATAAAATGTGCTGCTTATACTAAATCCTCACTGTGTCTTTCCAAACATATTTGCAGGCTATACGCCTTGATTGTTATTGTTTAAAACAAACAAATTAATCTCAGAGACTGAAGGCTCAGGGGCAGAACATTATTTAAAGCCTAAACAGATGTTCATTGGGGATGTCCATTTTTGATCAGTGGGTTTTGTTAAAAGAATTTGTAGTTCTTTCTGTGTATAAACTTTGTTTCTCCTGTTACAGTGGCCCCAATGTGTCGTATTTAAAAAAAAAAAAAAAAAAAAAAGTATCTCATACCTATAAAAATATCACTCTATATTCAGAATTCAATAAATTATGATAGCATAGGTAAACAGGTAATTAAAATAACGTAACATTATGTTCCTTTTTTATTTGAATTTGAATATTAGATTTGTACTATTGTTGAACAAGATATATCTAAGGCCGCATACACACGATCGGTCAAACCGGTGAGAACAGTCTGATGGACCGTTTTCATCAGACCAAACCGATCGTGTGTGGGCGCCATCGGTTATTTATCCATCGGTTAAAAAAAAAAAAAAATTGTTTTAAATTTAACCGATGGATACCTAATCGATAGCAAAAAAACAATCGTGAGTAGGCACGACCATCGATTAAAAATCCACACATGCTCAGAATCAAGTCGACGCATGCTTGGAAGCATTGAACTTCATTTTTTCATCACGTTGTTGTGTTTTACGTCACCGCGTTTTGACACGAACGTTTTTTAAACGATGGTGTGTAGGCACGACTGACCATCAGTCAGCTTCATCGGTTAACCGATGAAAACGGTCCATCAGACCGATCGTGTGTACAGGGCTTAAATGAGTTCTCTGATGGTGATATTTCATTAAAGCCTAACTCTGGGAATTTTTTTTGTTAAATCTTGCAGTTGGACTTTAAGTAAGGTAAGTAAAATTTCTTCTCCTCTCCCCCTCAAAAAATTGTCAGTTAATCTGTGTAGTGCAGTAGCAGTCCCACCACAAAGGATAATCTTAAAGTTGGGCTTTAAACTATAACTAAAGGCCACCCGTTTTTGTTTTTTTTTGGATAGAGTATAGAGAGATTAGAATGCTTGTCAGGTTTATTGCAGTCTGTGCCCCCATTGGGTGATTTACCATTTCTATTTGTCCTGTTTACCATTATCTTTAAAAAGTGAAAGTAAAAAAAATCAAAAATTTTGGGTTGTTCCCAAAGAAGAAATAGAAGGGAAATCTTTCAATGGTGACACTAGTTCTGGTGACCTGGGGGTCCCCAATAAATTGGGAAAATATGGTATATACCTAAGTATGTACGCTCACTGCGCTACTAAACAAAATAGCAGCTAACACAACTAAATGATCAATTTAGCAAACATAGAAAATACAAAAGGAATATGTAGCGCTTAAATAAAATAACAATAGTGAATAGCAAATAATAACATAAGCTGAACATTAGACACCATAGGTGCACATTGAAGTGTCTCTGAAATAGTGCTATAGTCCAAAAAACTCAATATATAGTGACTGGGTGCAAGTGAGGTCTGAAAGGTCCACCACCATAGATGAAGCTGAGGAGGCTTACCAGATGGATAGCAACCACAATAAGTATACACCTATTTGGTCAGCTAAAGCTTAAACTTATACCAGGAACTGCTCACAAGACGACTCCAGTAGGAGGAGGAGTGGTAGAGGTATCCAATCGGATGAAAGATCAAATCCAAAAATATTATTTTCCTTTCTCTTTACAATATACTCAGCCAACAAGGTGACTCAGAAGGCCTGCAAATTTCCAAGCCATCTACTTGTTAAACCTTGACATCAAAATGTACAGGAAAATTTTTGCTTTAAGATTTGAGGACGTCATCCCACAACTTATCCATCCTGACCAGGTGGGGATTGTCAAACATCTGATGTATTATGAATATAGTTCAGTTGGCTGAGCTCAATCACAGGTCTTCTCCACTTCTATCCTTAGATGCAGACAAGGCATTCGTATGCTGGCAGAATCCTCAATGCTGTAAATCTTTCTCTGCTGGCAGAAGAGGATGAGGGGGCTTGTTGTCAGGTTTTGGAGGGTTGGACTAGTGACCAACTGATGGAAACTATCCGATCGGCTCATTCCTGGGTGTCAGACTGTCCTGCTTCAGAATCACCAGCACTGCATATGTTACTCTGACATACTCTGCAAGATAGGTTAGGTAAAGGTTCCCGATTGAATTTGTAGGGAGAGATTTAGATAGGAGTCAGACTGTCTTTTCCTGTTTCAGAATCACCAGCACTGCATATGTTACTCTGAGATACTCTGCACGATAGGTTAGGGGAAGGTTCCCGATTGTGCTTGTAGGGAATATAAATATATAGCACTAGGGATGAGCCGAACACCCCCGCGTTCGGTTCGCACCAGAACCATCGAACAGACCGACCATTCGCGCAAACATTTAGAACCCCATTGAAGTCTATGGGACTCGAACGTTCGAATTCAAAAACGATCATTTTAAAGACCAATAATCAAGTTATTGTTGGAAAATGTCTTTGAGAACCCGGGTCTTGCCCCAGGGAGCATGTATCAATGGAAAAAAGTTAAAAAAACGGTTGTTTTTTCAGGAGCAGGACTCCTGAAAAAAAGACAGTTTTTAAAAAAATTTCCATTGATACATGTTTCGTCGGGCAAGACCCGGGTTCTCAAAGACATTTTCACAGGCAAACTATAGACACCCAGCATGTACAATATTTAAAGGGATTTTTCATTTTTTTATTTTTTATTTAAACATTGTGGCCCAGATTCAGGTACATCTGCGCATTATTGGACCGGCGTAGCGCACCGCCTTTACGTTAGACTTGCGCAATTTTGCAGCGTAATCCCCCTATTCTCGTAGCTTTTGCGCAGGAAATTGCGCATGCGTAACGTTTTTCCCGAGGTGTAAGGAGGAGTAATACAAATTGGGAAGGACGTGGGCGTGTTACATTGAAATGAGCCGTGACCCCATGCAAATGAAGGGCCGGCCGGCTCGCGCATGCGCGCTTGAAGGAGACCATGGTCAGCTCCGCTGTGCGCATGCTCACAACTCGGGAGCGGCGCAATCAGTGAAATTGGAAATGGACTAGGGCAACGTTGTGAACTACGCAAACAGCATAAATAGACACACACAAACGCACTTGCATTGCAAAAGTACATCCCTTTGTCCCTTCCCATTTAACCAAGTGCTTTTGTCCTGTTGTTCGTTGCAGTGTGTTTTGTAGTTGTCAGATTAGTGTTCTGTGTGATCAAGTGTTTGTTAGTAGATCTTTGAAAGTGTTTTTTGATAAGTGTTTGAGAGACTGTTTGTTTGATTGATATATTTCTGTTTGTTTGTTTTCCTGCTGTTTTTTGTTTTTGTTTTTTTTGTGACTGTTTCTTGCTGAGTAGTTTTCTCTTTGTGTGTGTTCTTGCTTGATTGGTTGTGCTTGTTTGTGTGAGTGAATTTTGTTGACTGGGAGTGAGTTTTTGGGGAAGTATGACAGAGAGAAAGAGAAAGCTCAATTTTACAGTTGGGGAAAAACAAATTCTTGCCCGGGCCATTAGCGAGTATGGGCGTTTCCTCCACGGCCCACACAGTGCCAACACCACCCCGGCCAGGAGGAGGGAGATTTTGGATATGATCACTGAGCAGGTCAATTCAGCAGGGCAGGGGGAGACACGGACCCGGTCTGGGATTGACAAAAAAATCAATGACCTCCGGCGTCTGGTCAAACAGAAGCTGGCCAGAATGCATGCCCATGCCAGGGGCACAGGAGGGGGTCCACCATGCCTTATTAGGCTGACAGCGGAGGAGCGTGCGGTGGCCCTGACCTTTCATCAGCATGAAGTTGAGGGCCTGCCCGGCTTTGACTCAAGTCCGGAGCCCGTGGTGCCAGGTACGTTTTTTTTTTTAATATCAGGTGTGTAGCATGTGTGGGGGAGGGGGTGAAAGGGAATATGTGGCAAGTGTGTGGATCCTCCAACCTGTGAATGTTTTGTGTCATCCACAGATGTGCAGGAGGGTGCAGGGCCATCTGGCCTGACCGCACCAACCCCAGGACAGCAGCCTAATGAGGCCCCCCCAACAAGGCCGGAGTCCGCGGAGGAGGTTCAAGAGGAGGAGGAGAATCATGAGGAGGAGGAGAATCATGAGGAGGAGGAGTCCATGTCAGGCACTGGACGTTTGGTTTTTGAGGACTCTTCCCCTCTGGCTGGCAGCAGGCAGCCCTCCCTAAGGGGGAGCCCCCCCCCCCCTCCTCCCCCTACATGGCTCCCCTCACAAGGGCCTCCCCTTCTCCCCGGCCACAAGCATCAGCTGGAGGCAGGATTTCATCCCAGAACACCAGGGGGTGGCCGATCTCCTGCCCGCCACTCTGAGAAGGGACCAGTTCCTCCAGACCCGCCATCTGGGACAGGTCAGCCAGACATTGGTGCGGATGGAGGAGAGCCTGTACTCCATCAAGGATACGCTGGGGAACCTGGACTCCCACTCCCGGGCTTTCACAACCTGCCTAAACGAACTGCAGACGACATCAGCAGGCGTTGGGCAGGATGTGAGGGCCCTTACCCAGGCTATCCAGGCCAACACGGCAACACTTGGTGCTGCCCTGGACAGAATAGCCGTGGCCTTGGAGGGCAGGCCGCCAGGTGGGCAGAGATCAGGGGCTGCTCCTCCTTCCCCGGTTTTACCCCTCCCCATGAGTCTCCCCTGAGAAGCCGGGGCCGTGGCCGGGGACGCCCCAGGCGTGGCTCACGCAAAGGGCAATAATTTGTTTTTTCCCCTTTTCTTTTTTTTTTTTTTTTGCTGGAAATTTTTTGCTTTTGCAGGTAATTTTTTTTTTTTGGGGTTGTGAATGCTGTTTGAATGTGGGGGTGACATTCCTGCCGGAAAAGGGGTGTCACCCTAAATTTTGGTGGAGAAGGGTTCCCCAGGACCAGGGAGAAGTGATCCCCAGGTCCGTGTGAATGGTGTATGAATGTACAGTGACATAATTGGAGCCTTGGCGTGGCGTTGCTGCTCACAAGTCCAGCATGGTGGACTGGTGCCAATCCAATTTGATGTGGATGTAATGTGTCTGTGCTAGGGACCACAGTGGTGTGCATGCATGCATTCTCATTGTGCCATGATTAATGTGTGTGTTTAACGTGCAAAGATGCCCAATGTGAGTTGTCTCCTGGTTGCTCTTCCCTCAGAAGACGGGGTAGCCTCGGTTAGGGGGGGATTGTCTGGTTCAGGGGTCAGGTCATCACGTAGGGCAATCTGCAGGCCCTTTCTTACTGCGAAGTTGTGCAGCATGCAACATGCACCGATGATCTGGCACACGAAGTTTGGGGAATACAAGAGGGTACCCCCAGACTTATCCAGGCATCGGAAACGTGCCTTTAGTAGGCCAAAGGTGCGCTCCACCACTGCTCGTGTTTGGGCATGTGCTTGATTGTATCTTTCCTCTCCTGGAGTTTGGGGGTTCCGGATAGGAGTCATGAGATGGGGTCCCAGTGGATATGCAGAGTCACCTGTAAGGGAAAAGACAGGAGGATGTTAGTCATGCATATGGCCCTTGTGATGTGTGCATCATGGGAAAGGATAGTCATGCCTGACTCCCATGTCACTCACCAACCAGCCAGGTGTCCCCATACACGTTCTGTTCGAATTCCATTCGGATGTGGCATTGATTGTATATGTAGCTGTCATGGCTGGACCCTGGGTGTTTGGCACGGACGTGCCATATGAGGCCTTGGGCATCGACTATCACCTGTACATTGATGGAATGCCAATGCTTCCGATTGCGGTACATGTGCTCTGTCTCCTGGGGGGGCTGGAGTGCCACATGTGTGCAATCAATGGCCCCCACAGTGCGTGGGAATCTGGCAATTCTGTAGAAATCTGTCATTGCCTTCAGCCGCAGGTCCTCAGTGGTGGGTTTGATGATTTGGTTGGCCATGCGTCTGAGGATTGCAGGGACAACCTGGTGCACACATCTGCTCATGGAGGATTGTGACATCCCAGCCACCACTCCACTTGTTCTTTGAAAAGAGCCACTGGCAAGGACATGGAGTGTTGCCATGACCTTGACCAGTGGCTGCACTGCATGTGAGTGTTGTGTTCGGCTGGTGATGTCCTCCTGCAGGGTTGTGGTTAATTCCAGGATGACATGAGGGGTGAATCTGAAGATGCGAAACACCTCAGAATCACTCATGCCAAACAGGTCTATGCGGGTGCGGTATATCCTCTCCCGTGCTATCCTCCGTGCCATCCTCCGTGCCATCCTCCGTGCCTTCATCCTTCTTTGTTCATCAAAAGTCAGTAGTATAGCTATGCGCGACGATGCCCCTGGCATGTTGGCATACAGATTGTTGTGCAACACGTGTGACTGCTGAGCTCCTCACTAACAGTGTTGCTTTATCTAACAAGTAGACTTTTTTTCTCTTTTTAGACCAGCTTGTATATGGTCTAATTTTAGAAAGGACATTTTGCTGTTGCGCACACTGCGTCGCCTGCGCTGCCCCAACGTTCTTTTGTGGATCCCCGTAAGTCCCTCATTAGCATATTTGACTAGCAAATCAATGGTCTGTCTAGCGCACTTTTGCGTGGACGGATGCGCCAGTCTAACGAAATTACGCGGGACAAAAAAAAAAGGATTTTTAATAAACAGCTTACCTGTAAAATCCTTTTCTTGAAGGACATCACGGGACACAGAGCGCATAGCCATTACACTTGGGTTATATGGGTACCTTCAGGTGTGGACACTGGTGTAATCAATTTCACAGGAAGTTTCCTCCCCATATAACCCCCTCCCACTGGGAGTGCTTCAGTTTTGTAGCAAGCAATTCTCCCGAGGTTACACAATGTTCCCCAAAAGAGGAGTGGGAGCTCTGTGTCCCGTGATGTACTTCAAGAAAAGGATTTTACAGGTAAGCTGTTTATTAAAAATCCTTTTTTCTTTATCGTACATCACGGGACACAGAGCGCATAGCCATTACACTTGGGATGTCCTAAAGCAATGCTCTATGAAGGGAGGGAGACCGTAAGGCCAAGAATAGCCAAATAAAAACATTGTCAGGAGAAAACATGGCTCCACCAACAGAAAAACAAGGGGGCGTGAACCGGGCCAGAGGATTCTATACTGCTGCCCGTAGGACCGCCTGCCCAAAAGCTGCGTCCGTACCCTTTGCAACATCCAACTTATAAAATTTAGTAAACGTATGTACGGAAGACCAGGTTGCCGCCTTGCAAACCTGTGCCATAGAGATCTGATGGTGTGCCGCCCAGGAGGCACTCATGGCCCTCGTAGAATGGGCTTTAACTGATAAGGGAGGTGGAACGCGCTTCAGACCATATGCCTGAAAAATCAGCTGCTTAATCCACCTAGCCAAGGAAGACTTGGCAGCCGGCTGACCCTTCTTGGGGCCATCCGGAACAACAAAAAGCACATCTGTTTTCCGAATCTTCTCTGTAGCCTTGAGATAGACCCTCATGGCTCGAACCACGTCCAAAGTATGAAGCCGTCTTTCCTCTCTGGACTGGGGAGTAGGAAAGAAGGATGGTAGGACTAGGTCCTGATTCAAGTGAAAACTGGATATGACCTTAGGAAGGAAAGAAGGTTGAGGCTGCAGAACCACGCTGTCCTTATGCAGAATAAGGTATGCTCCCTGCATGACAAGGCTGCCAGCTCGGAAACCCTTCTGGCTGAAGCCATAGCCACCAAGAAAACCAACTTTCGGGTTAGTAGCACAAGAGGGATTTCTGTCAGAGGTTCAAACGGCTGCCTTTGTAAAGCTGACAAGACCAGATTTAAATTCCAGGGGCAGAGGGGAGCTCTAATAGGGGGATTCACATGCAAGACCCCCTGCAAGAAGGTTTTCATAAGCGAATGGGTGGCCAAGGGTCTTTGAAACCATATTGATAAAGCCGACACCTGCCCCTTTAGAGTACTAAGAGCCAACCCTTTGTCAACGCCAACCTGGAGGAATCGCAAGATCCTGTCAATAAAAAACTTTCGAGGATGCCATTTTTGAGACTCGCACCACTCCACATAGGTTCTCCAGACTCTGTAATAAATATTTCTGGAGACTGGTTTCCTAGCCTGAATTAACGTAGATATGACCTGATCTGAGAGGCCTCTGCCCTTAAGAATTAGGGATTCAGCCGCCAAGCCGTCAAATTTAGCTGCTGTGAAGCAGGATGGCAGATTGGGCCCTGAGACAGCAGATCTGGGCGCAGGGGGAGCGGCTACGGCGCCCCGACTGACATCTTCACGATGAGTGCGTACCAAGCCCTCCTGGGCCAGGCTGGGGCCACCAGGATCACAGGCCTGCGCTCCACCCGGATCCTCCGTAGAAGGCGGGGAATCATCTGCAGTGGAGGGAACGCATACAGAAGGGAAAACTGGTGCCAAGGGCAAACCAACGCATCGGTCCCGTAGGCCGAGGGATCCCTGGCTCGGGATATGAATTTGTCCAATTTTTTGTTGGATCTCGTTGCCATAATGTCCACATCTGGGACTCCGAATCTTTGGCAAATCTCTTGGAATACCTGGGGGTGAAGAGACCATTCCCCCGGGAGCAACTGTTGACGACTCAAAAAATCTGCTTGAGAATTGTCTATCCCTGGGATGAACACCGCCGAGATGCAGGGTACATGGGCTTCGGCCCATGAGAAAATCAGGTTTACTTCTCTTTGGGCTGCTGGGCTCTTCGTGCCCCCCTGGTGGTTTATGTATGCCACCGCAGTGGCGTTGTCGGACTGTATCCTTACTGGCAGACCCTGAAGGGGGAGAGTCCAGGCGATCAGGGCCAGTCGAGCAGCTCTGATCTCCAAGATATTGATGGGAAGCAGTTTTTCTGCCCCCGACCACAGCCCTTGCTGGGTCTGTTCTTCTAGAACTGCCCCCCAACCTAACAGGCTGGCATCCGTGGTTACTATCTTCCACGTGATGGGGCAAAAGGATTTCCCTTTTGACAAATTTTGAGAGACCAGCCACCAAGACAGGCTGCGCCGGACCTTCGGGGAGAGCACTAACGGACGATCTAACGCCTGAATGGATTTGTTCCAAGCAGAGATAATGGCTGCCTGAAGATATCTGGTATGGATCTGGGCGTAGGGCACAGCCTCGAAGGCGGCCACCATCTTCCCCAGCAGTCGCATACATAGGCGAATAGTCGGCCTCTTCTTGCCTAAGATCACTTGAACTGCTTGAGCTATTGATCTGATCTTTGCTTGAGGTAAACTTATCCTCTGGCAGTCTGTATCTAGCCGAAGGCCTAGATATTCCAACTGCTTTGTGGGTTTCAATACCGATTTTTCTAGGTTTACAATCCACCCGAATTCCTCTAGATGCTGAACTGTGCGACCTACTGCCTGATTGAGGTTGGAAGCTGAGCTGTCGATAACCAGAAGATCGTCCAAGTATGCCAAGACTAAAATGCCTTCTGTCCTTAGGACGGCTAGCACCGGGGCTAACACCTTTGTGAATACCCGCGGAGCTGTTGCCAACCCGAAAGGGAGGACTACGAACTGGTAATGGCGGTGATCTATCATACAACGAAGAAACCTGTGCTGTGCCGGGTAGATCGGCACGTGCAGATACGCATCTTTTATGTCTATAGATGCTAGAAAGTCGTCTTTTTTTTTTCTTTCAATAGATTTTTATTGGATTTTAGAAAATTACACATATCTAGTATACATATGCAGTAAGATACATCATGAAATACAGTAGCAATACACAGCAATACAGAGGTCGCAAATAAACAATCTAATACACAGGAATATTCTCATAAGCATAGAATCTAGTTTTAAATGAAGACAATCAAAAGTATCTACAATACAAACTTCAAGTACCATCAAGGAACAATACATGCAGTAAAAGGAAACAGTCAGAATATAGAACACAGTGTCTCCCACAATAAACAAAGAAATGTTCACAGCAGGCATAGGTGCTGCTGCAACCAGAGAACCTCAGAAAAAATAAATAAAAGGGCATTCAAACATATAAACGTTTATCATTTTGGTCGTTCCATATTACCCAAGGATGCCATAATGTATCATGTTTATGCAAAGTATTCATAGAAGTGGCTAACATGCGTTCATACGTCATATGTAAATTGGTCAGATCTATAGCTTCAATAACAGATGGGGGATGAGAGTCTTTCCATTTTCTAGTGATGGATAACCTGGCAGCAAGAAGAAAGTGGGTGACAGAACTGCGTACATGAGTTGGAAAATCATTGATCCCCAGGGTTAGTAAAGCCAAAGCTGGGTCAGGTTTTATCGGGGAGCCAATCAAAGCAGATATGATGTTAAATATGGCTTTCCAATAATTTGCAAGTAGGGGACAACTCCATAAGACATGTAGTAGATCACCCTTAATGTCACAAAGTCTCCAACATTTATCAGAGTTTTGGCTGCTGAACTTGGACAGTACAGCCGGTGTATAGTACCATCGTAAGGTTATCTTAACTGACAATTCCCACAGGGACGTACACTTGGATACTGATTGATTGATTTTACATGCAGTAAGCCATTCATCACAGGAAAATGACTGTCCTAGGTCCTCCTCCCATTGTATATGGGAGGGAGATTTCACAAAGGTTCTCTTAAGTTGGAATAAATTATAAAAATGGGAAATCCCTCCCTTCTTTGTATCACAAGAATTTAAGAAGGACCATGCTGATGTGTGGAGGTAAATAGGGGCAGTATTCAATTTTTGTAAGCAGCGTGTAATTTGAGTATAATGAGAACAGTATGTTGAAGGCAAGGCAAATTCCGATTGCAATGTAAGGAATGATTTGATTCCGTTTTTGTCGTATAAGTCTTGTATATACACAATGCCTTTCTCACTCCAAAGGTCAAAGGGAACTTGGTTCACAATTAAACGCAGCACTCGAAGTGGTATTTTCACGTCAATTTTAGAGTCTAGAATTTCAGCAGACTGAAGAATTTTCAGCCATGTCGTGATAGACACCTTTATCGTCGGGGACAAATGCGTAGGGATTTTGATGCCCATATGTGCTCCAAACAGCCATAAAGAAGTCTGACACTCTTTGACATAAGTGGATTCGATCATTCCCCACATTGTTGTTGGAGAAGAACGAAACCATTCTTTAGCTTGTGTCATAATGGATGCATAAAAGTAATCCTGGAAGTCGATATAGCCCACTCCACCCCACATCCTATGTTTGATAAGTTTATGGTGGGCACACCTGGATTTTTTGCCATTCCATATGTATCTAGACAATAAAGATTGAAGAGATTTAAAAAATTTAATAGGGACTGGGATGGGCACACTTCTAAATACATATAAAATTTGCGGCAGATGGATCATTTTAAACGCAGAGAGTCTACCCCACCAAGAGAATTCATTCCTTCCTAGTTTGAGCAAATCCAATTGTAATTTATTTTTTAGGGGAACATAGTTATGTACAAATAGGGATTTAGTTGTTCTCGTAAGGTTTATACCAAGGTATGAAATGTTGTTCTCCGCCCATACATAGGGGAATGTGTTTTGGAGAATGTTGTTTGATATAGCGTCAATTCCAATGTCTAGCACATAGGATTTTGTGGTATTTACTTTATAATAGGAGATCCTTCCAAACCATGACAGTATATTTTGTACTTCCACTAGAGATGTACATGGGTCAGTCAACATTAATATAATATCATCAGCAAATAGACTGATCTTATGGACTTGAGGACCAATAGTAATGCCCGAAATTTTAGGATGAGACCTGATATGTTCCGCCAAAGGTTCTATCATTAAGTTAAAAATCAGGGGCGACAGAGGGCAACCCTGACGAGTTCCATTAGTGATATCAAAAGGTCGGGATAGTAGATTAGAAGTAAAAACTCTTGCATTTGGGAATGAATATAAGGCAAGTATAGCTTTAAGAATAAGTCCCTGGAATCCAAATTTCTGTAGAGCTAATGATAAATAGGACCAGTTCACTCTATCGAACGCCTTCTCTGCGTCCAATGATAGGAGCAGAGAAGGCGTTCCAGTCATATTAATATTGTGAATAACATTAATTAGTCTTCTAGTCGCATCAGATGTTTGACGTCCCTTGATGAATCCAGTTTGGTCTATATTTATAAGGTTAGGGAGAATATCAATCAGTCTATTAGCAATTATTTTAGCATATATCTTAAGATCAATGTTGAGTAGAGAAATGGGTCGAAAATTTGGGGGGGAGGTAGGATCTTTGCCAGGTTTGGGAAGCGTGATAATCAATGCGGAGAGCATTTCCTTCGGAAAGGACGACGAGGATGCAACAAGGTCTCTCATATGGGGTACCAACAATTCCTTAAACAGTTTAATATATTCTCCAGAGAAACCATCAGGGCCTGGTGCCTTGGCGCTGGGCATAGAGTTAATGGAATGTATAATTTCAATGTCGGTGAAAGGGGTATTCAGTAGGTCAAGTTGATCATCTGATAATTTAGGCAATTTTAAAGGAGAGAGGAAGGAATGAATCTCGTCAATGGAAGGCTGTTGAATAGTGCCGTCATTGTTAAGGTTATACAAATCACTATAGTACGAGCTAAATAAATCAGCCATTTTTTGCGGATTTATAATTTTTTCTCGAGTGACGGGGTCAATAAGGTGCGAGATTTTAGTCTTTTGTCTGTGTCCTTTAATACGAGATGCCATAACTTTACCTGCCTTATTATTGGTGACGTAGGAGCGCGCCTTTAACTTCCTAAGTTTGAGGTCATAAGATTCCAGGAGCATAGAGCGTAATTCGTGTCTTAAGTCATAAAGTTGGGATTGGAGAGTCGGAGAGGGGTTAGCCCTATTTTTTGAATCAATGTCATTCAATTCCTTCGTTAGTTTATCTAGTTTTGCAGTCCGTTTCTTTTTGTATTGCGATCCAAGTTGGATCAAAAGACCACGTACATAGGACTTATGTGCATTCCACAATACCGTCGGGTCGGATACGGAGCCCACATTGTTAGAGAAAAATTCAACTAATTTTTCAGAAATATATCGAATATTATCCGGTAGTTGTAGAAGGTAGTTATTTATACGCCATAAGTGTGATTTTTGATGAGAATTTGCATTTTTCAATTTTATGCTAATGGGTGCATGATCCGACCAGGTGATATCATGGATGCGGGTGTCAATTACATTTTGTAGCAGCCATTTATCAGAAATAAACAGATCAATCCGAGAGTAAGTGTTATGACGCGGGGAATGGAACGTGTAGTCCCTTTCAGCCGCGTGATAACACCTCCATACATCATAAAGATCATTATCCATAAGAAAGGACGCAAGGGGAGAAGCAAATCTTTTGGCACTGGAAGAAGAGTCCATAATAATATCTGGGACCAAATTAAAGTCCCCACATATTAAGAGATGACCTTGCTGAATTTCATTAATTTTCTTCAGAACAGCTTTGTGGAATTTCATCTGTCGAATGTTGGGTGCATATACATTCACAAGCGTGTAGATAACATTATCCAGGGAACAGACCAAAATGATAAACCTGCCCTCAGGATCCAAGGTGCAACCTAACTCTTGGAAGGACAAAGAATCTCGTATAGCTATCATAACTCCCCTCTGTTTACGGGAGTAACTAGCCTTAAATATATAAGGGAAAGATTTATGTAAGCATACAGGCGAATTTTCTAAAGAAAAATGGGTTTCCTGTACACATAAAACATCACAACTATTAGTCAATGCCGTTTTCCACATGGATGCTCTTTTGGCTGGATGGTTTAAGCCATTGGCATTGACTGATAGAAAATTAATGGACATTCTAGCGTGATGTGAGTTGGTTAAGCTATTTGAATACACTCACAAATCTAGAAGTCTTGTGGGAAATATGATTTTTTTTTTTGTTTTTTCTCTTTTGTCCTTACTTCCCAGAAGATATAGGGGAGTGCAATATCAGACAAGGCCGATAAAAGCGTCCCAATCAGGTACTTGACAAACAACTAAGCCAAACAACAAATAAACAAACAAAAAAAAAAAAAAAAAACTTAAAGCAAAATCAAGACAAATAAATAATTACAAATATTCAGGGATTGTAGGGACAGTCCCTAGTTGTGTAGAACAGAATATTTGTATGAGTAAAACAACTAAAAGAAAACAAATAGCAAGAGTCGGGTACAATATTAAACCGACTGTGTAGGGGTATTAGTTCAAAAATATTCAAATATTAGATCACTACAGAACAGAACACCAGGGGAATTTGTTGACACGTAAACAAGAAAGGAATTTGCAAAAACAAGGGAAAAGTTTCAAGACATTCATTTCCCTTTAGGAGGGTGGTAACCTTCGCGTGAGTTGCGCCCGAAGCGTGATTTTTCCATAGCTTTCCTTTCTCCAGCGGAGACATCCGGATTTATACCCCAGGAGTTCAGAAGTTGCAGTCCTTCCTGAGGCCTTGAAACTGTGACAGTCATACCGTTGTTGGTGATAAGCAATGTAGCAGGGTGTTTCCATTTATATGGTATTTTATGATCGATCAAGGCTTTTGTGATTGATCTCAGTTGCCTCCTCAGGTTTAATGTATATTGTGACAAGTCAGCGTATAGATGAATATCGTTATACGGGTCAGGTAGCGTTGATAGTATTCTAGCCTGTGTCAGAAGCTTTTCTTTGGTAGGGAAGAAATGAACCCTCATAAGAACATCCCTTGGGATAGATGCATCCATATATTTCGGTTTGGGTATACGGTGTATGCGATCAATCATGCGCTCTATTTGAGAAGTCTCAGGCAGAAGTTTAACTATCAAGTCATCCACATATTTAAGCAGATCACTCGGAGACACAGACTCAGGTATCCCCCTCAGCTTAATATTATTTCTTCTCGAACGGTCCTCGAGGTCCGCGAGCTTGGCTTTGACCCACAAAGTATCATCAGCCTGGTCCTTGTACGCACCAACAAGATCATCAATGGTACCAGATTGATCCTCCATTTTGTTTTCAACAGTAAGGACTCTGTCTCCCAGACCTTTCAGTTCAATTGATATGTTATTCATCATTACTGAAAAGCTTGTCATGAGGGATGTTTGCAGTGTCAAGAGCATATCTTTCATTGTGGTATCTAGTACTGGCATCCCTGAGGTAGGATAGTTAGCTATAGATGCAGCGTTATGACCCATTTGGACATGAGGTAAAACAGCCATATTGGGAAGGGATATCTGCAATGCGTCATCAATTCTCCTCTTAGATTTAGCCGGGCTAATCGATGATGGACTATGTGGAGGGGAATTCAAATCCTGAGTGTCTGGTTGTACAGAGCCCCATAGATCAGGGTTGTCATCAGGAAGGTCTGTGTATGAGGAAGGCTGTGACGCAGTTGTGTTGCCATTCCTGTCATGAGGCAGTTTCCCCACAGAGGCTGACATGGCGCAGGGATTTATAAGCTTTTCAGCTGATTTTTTGTCCTTACGTTTTCGAGTCAGCATCGGATGTGTTCCGCCACGGGAATTCGATACTTTATATCCGATCTTGTATCGAAAATCGATCGTTTCGCCGCTGTTTTCCCCGGTGTTCTGTCGGAGCTCCGTGCTCAAGCGGCCATTCAGATCGCGTGCAAGCCACGCCCCCCTAGAAAGTCGTCTTGATGTAGGCTGGCTGCCACCGAACGTATGGACTCCATACGAAAGGTCTGAATGTTTAGAAAGCGATTTAGGCGTTTGAGGTCCAAGATAGGCCTGACGTCGCCATTGGGCTTTGGTATTATGAAAAGGTTGGAGTAGAATCCCAGACTCCATTCCTGGGTTGGTACTTCTACAATTACTCCCTGGAGCCAGAGACGATCCAATGCTTTTACAAGAGAGGCCCTCTTTAATGGGTCGCTTGGAAGACTTGACCCCTGAAGATGAGGAGGGGGGACTTCCCGAAACTCTAGCTTGTAGTCCGTGGTTACCACGGATCTTACCCAAGAGTCGGGAATTCTGGCCTTCCACACTTCGGAGAAAAACCGAAGCCTTCCCCCCACCCAAGAGAGTGGGGGCGCCCCTTCATGAATCTGACTTGAGGACTGGTTTAACCGGCTTGCGAGGCCATGGCCTCTTGCCTGTCGTGGCTTGTCCTTGTGGGCGGCTATTAAATGCTGAACGCCCGGGAGGCCGTCGATACTGACGGGAAGTTGAAGGGGCCGAGCCTGTGAAGGCCTGTCGCTTAAATGCGGGCCCACGCGATCTTTTCTTGATAGGCAAGAAAGAACTTTTACCACTTGATATGGTCTGGATATATTTATCTAGGTCTTCACCGAATAGTCTCCCACCATGAAAGGGAAATCCTGCTAAAAGCTTTTTGCAGGGTGCCTCTGCTGACCAGTTTTTTAGCCACAAAAGGCGACGCATATGAACCAACAGCAGAGATAAACGGGACGCCTGTTGAACGGAGTCCTTAATAGCATCTACTGCAAAGCAGAGAGCTCTTGGGAGGTCAGCCAATTCACGAGCTTGCTGAGCCGGTATGTCCCTTAATATCGGTTTAGTCTGATCCTTTAAAGCCTGACAAACGCCAATGGCTGCCACTGCTGGCTGAACCACGGCACCTACTGTGGTAAAAGAAGCCTTCAGTAGGGTCTCCAATTTTTTGTCGACTGGATCTTTAAACACCTGGACATTTTCCACCGTACAGGTCAGGAATTTATTTACGCAGGAAATGGCTGCGTCCACGGTAGGGAGTGCCCATTTCTTTGCAAATTCTTCCTCCATAGGATAGAGAATGGTGACCCTTTTAGGAGGGATAAAAATCCTATCAGGTCGAGCCCAATCCTGAAAAATCACGCTCTCCAGAAGGGGGTGAACCGGGAAAGACGCACCACTCAATGGTGCCTTCAAGGAACCTAAAGAGGATACCGCGGGGGCTAATTGTTCTGACACTGGAAGTTTAAAAGCAGTGCGAACCATATCCGTCAGAGACTGGATCCACAGACTCTCTGCTTGAGAAGCCGAAAAAAATTTCATCTATAGTGGAATCTTCAATGTCTGACCCGTCAGGACTCAGGTCCGCTTGATCACCCTGTGGGTCCAATTCCTCCGAAGAGAGGACCTCTGCATCCGAACACACCGTTCTAGGTGATGGGGATCTGGCCCGTTTGCCACCCGGCAAAGAGAGGGCAATTAAAGCAGTTAACCTTTTCTCTAGCCCACCCAGGGTGGATTCTAGCATTTCTTCCGTAACATAAACGGGAATGGGTTGATTGGGGGCCGCCTCTGCCCCTAGCACCCTCAATGGCTCCTGCATGATGCTGTTCGGTGGTCTATCTGGTGAGGGTGGGACCACTGGAGCCTGGCCCAAATCCTCTGACCCCGTTGGAGACCCCTTTACTTTTTTGTCACCTTTTGCAGCCTTAGCTGGTCCTGATCCCTTGGGAGCCATTGCACAACCTTGAGACACCCCTACAGCCAACACCCAACTGTTGTAGCTAGAAGTGAAACATTAATAAGGACAGGCAATGGTAAAAAAAAAAAAAAAAAAAAATTTAAATTTTCATACGCCTGAGAAGGCGGCAATACCGAGGAGAGTCCTGTGAGTATTGCCACACCAATGCCCGTTAGCTGGAGTCCAAGGTTGCACCGACTCAGATACTGACAGATCTAAGGCTGAGTCCCTTTAAGAAAAAAATCTTTTTTTTTTTTTTTCTGGTCAGTGTGGACTAAGTCCAGACCTGAAGATCCACAAACCCCCACTGGGTGTCACTGTTAGCCAGAAATGGCTCAGCTGCGCGCTCTGTGTCCTCACTCTCCACTGCTCTCAGGAGGGAATGACCAGCCAGGAAATGCTTTTTTTTTTTTGCTTTATCTGAGACCTGACGCTGCTGGCCCGCCCCCCCCACGCTGAAACCAACATGGAGGAAGCAGAGAGCAGAGGAGAAGCCTGGACCAGCGCTAGTAACACAGACACCCGGTAAGCCACTAATCTTTGTAGTGCACACAAAGAGGAAGCTGTCCCCCTAGGCTTCCTAGGAAACAGGAGTTTTGTCAGCACTTCCTCTCTATACACGTGGGGCTGCAGTATCATGCTAACAGGCAAATCTGGGGGGAGTAGTAAATACATATCTTTAAAAGCATATATATCTCTACATGTTATCTGGGTAAACATTAGTACATCCCATCCTGCCTCAAAAGACATAGTGGAGATAGTGGCTGATGCACAAGCATACCATTAGCCAACCCAGAACCCCCAGGGGGATACCTACTGTCGAACCAAGTCCCGCAGGTTCCCTCTTACCTGCTCCACGCCGCAGGGTATTGCAAAATGCAAGAGGCCCAGCCTTCCCCCATCTCCGTGGGTATTGTCTTGGACCTTCAGGGACCGGGGTCCTGTGTTAAGGAACCCACACCCCTGGACCTATATAGCATCCTGGCATCAGTAGCGTTTAGTTCTTGGAAGAGACTAAGGCACTGGAGCCCAGAATCCAGCCCTCCAAGGAGAGGCATTATAGGCAAAACCCCACTCCAGCAGGGCCCGGGTACCGTACACCTTGGCTTTGAAGCACTTCGGACGGATCCGGCTAGCTATCCTGGGTCCCGAGACCTCCGAGGGACAGCTAGACGTGACCAACACCTAAGACACTGGCGAAAAAACTGAAGCACTCCCAGTGGGAGGGGGTTATATAGGGAGGAAACTTCCTGTGAAATTGATTACACCAGTGTCCACACCTGAAGGTACCCATATAACCCAAGTGTAATGGCTATGCGCTCTGTGTCCCGTGATGTACGATAAAGAAAGTAGATTTTTTGCGTATCTCGTTCTGGGGATGCCGTGCATCGAAACGCACGCGCACATTTCGACTTACGCACGCGCATCTCCTGTTGCGCAGGCGTAATCGCTCTGTGAATCTGGGCCTGTGTTTTTAATGATGCTTAAAAAAAAAAAAGAAAAATTCCTTTAAATATTGTACCTGCTGGGTGTCTATACCTGTGATAACGTCTTTAAATAGCACAATCACCTGCCTGCCAGTAGATTAGGAAGAACTGATCTATCTAAGCTATACAGTGTATAAATATATGTATAACTCCTCGGGATGTATATATATCCTCTACACACTGTAAATTAAGCTAAACTGACTAGCCTGCCTGCCTGCTCTATCTAGCTATATAAAAAGACAATCTCTCTGTCTCTCTGACTGATCTCTGTTCAGCGCTGCAACACACTACACGAGGCCGCCCAGCAGGTGGCCTTATATAGTGTGGGGCGTGTGCTAAAGCCCTGAGCCATAATTGCCCAAAGCCACCCTGGCTTTGGGCAATTATGGCTCTCCTTTTTTTGCGCGCTGTGATTAGCCAAGCATGCAGGGTCATTGTGCATGTTTGGCCAATCATCAGCTCGCAATGCGAATTATGGGCCATTGCGCGTCACTCGAATTTGGTGCGAACGACCTGTTTTGTTCGAATTTCGACGAACGTATCGAACGTGGAGCTCATCCATACACTGCATATATAGGGCCAGATTCTCGTAGATGCGTGCATAATTATGCAGGCGTAGCGCATCTCAGATGCACTACGCCGACGTAACGCGGAGTGGCAAGTACCGTATTCCCTAAGCAAATGCGCTCCAAGATGCGCCTGTGTAGCGGAAATTCATCGGCGTAATCCGGCGCAACTCCAAAGTAGGAGGGAAGTGGGCGTGTTGCATTATAATGGAGCGTGACCCCATGCAAATGATGGCCGGGACGAACGGAGCATGCGCCGTGACGTGAATGCCTTCTGCGCATGCGCAAAGCCTCCCTACGATTCGCCGGTGCTGTGTATATAATGCGCCCACACATGCGCCCGTGCAGCGCAAAAGTCTCCCATTGTTTGGATTGTCACGGGAAATCTTTTGCATGACCATGGCTTCTATTGGGAAGGAGAGGAGAAAGAAAAATGTCTCCCCCCCGGAGGAGAGGGCCATTGTCATCGCGGCAATGGAAAAGTATGATTCCAGGCTCCATGGTGCTGACAGTGCCCGGACCAGCAAGTCCCGGAGGGATGAAATTTTGATGAAGGTGGCTTGCCAGGTTAATGCCCTCTCACACGAGATCCGGACACCGTAGGACATTCAAAAAAAGATGTCTTCTCTCTCCTCTGGTTTGGGGATTCCGGAAAGGAGTCATGAGATGGGGTCCAAGTACATATGCCGCATCACCTGGAAGTGTAAAGACAGGAGGATGTTAGTAGTGCATGTGCCCCTTGTGATGTGTGAATCATGGGGGGGGACAGTCATGCCTGCCACCCATGTCACTCACCAACCAGCCAGCTGTCCCCATACATGTTCTGCTCAAAATCTGCTGGGATGGTGCTTTGATGGTATATGTAGCTGTCATGGCTGGATCCGGGGTCTTTGGCATGGACGTGCCATATGAGGTATTTGGCATCAGCTATCACCTGTACGTTGATGAAATGCCAGTGCTTCCGATTGCGGTAAATGTGCTCTGTGGCACTGGGGGGGGGGGGGGGGGGCTGTAGTGCCACATGTGTGCAATCAATGGCCCCGATGGTGCGTGGGAATCTGCCAAGTCTGTAGAAATCTGTCATTGCCTTCTGCCGCAGGTCCTCAGTGGTGGGTCTGATGATGTGGTGGGACATGCGTCTGAGGATTGCGGGGATAACCTGGTGCAGACATCTGCTCATGCTGGTTTGTGACATCCCAGCCACAACTCCACTTGTACGCTGGAATGAACCACTGGCCAGGAAATGGAGTGTTGCCAGTACCTTCACCAGTGGCTGCAGTGCATGTGAGCGGTGTGTTGGGCTGGTGATGTCATCCTGCAGGGCTGTGGTTATTTCCAGGATGGCAGCAGGGGTGAATCTGAAGATGCGATACACCTCCTCCTCACCCATGCCAAAGAGGCTCATGCACGCTCGGTAGATCCTCTCACGTGCCCCCCTCCTCCTCCTCCTCCTTCTATGCGCCTCTTCCTCTGCATACATTAGTAGTGATAAGACCATGGCTGCCCCTGGCATGTTGGCATACGAATGTGTTGTCCAGTAAGTGTGATTGCTCAGCTCGTCCATTATGGTGCTGCTGTAGTTGCTCTCCAGCTGACTTGCACACGGTCTTGAGCAAAGTTACCCGTGCTTTCATGAGGGGTATGTTTACTCAAGGCTTTCGTGTTACGCGCACCACACGTAGCCTACGCCGAACGCGCGTAGTTTTCGGGAATCCGCGCACCTCCCTCATTTGCATATTTGCATGCTAATTCAATGGGAGCTGAATATGCGCGATGCGTATCTATGCACCTACGCCGCGCTAGCTTAAAGCATTTTCGCCGCTCAGACGAAAAAAAATTTCAGGCGTATGTGGTTCTGTGTTTACGGCGCATCGATACGCCGGCGCACATTTACAATTACGCCGTGCATATCCATTTACGCGGGCGTAGCGCCTCTGAGAATCTGGCCCATAGTGTCCCATCTTTGGTATCATTGGGATTCTGTCCAGTTTCTAAAATCTAATTACACCAGCACTGCATTTATTACTGTGAGATACTCTGCAAGATAGGTTAGGGGAAGCTCCCTGTTTGTGCTTGTAGGGAATAGAAATATATAGGAGTCTGTCCTATTTCTAAAATCGAATTACACCAGCACTGCATATGTTCATGTAAGATACTCTGCAAGATACTTTTCTTCTATTGTGCTATTCACAAAACATCCATTTAGGGCAAAAAAAGTTAATTTTGCTGTGTTTCCTCCAGTGTTTGCCGTGTTTCCTCCATATCTGTAAGTGTGAGATAAACACTTTAGCTACTGTTCTTCTGTTGTTCTATTCAAAAAACACCAATTTAGGGCAAATTATTTGGGAGGAATAGTCTCCCATCATTGGTGTCAGTGGGAGGAATAGTGTCCCATCATTGTTATCAGTGGGAGGAATAGTGCCCCATCATTGGTGTCAGTGGGAGGAATAGTGTCCCACCCACCATTGGAGCACATGTGTGTGAGGAGGAAGGTGTGTCTGGAGCTGCTGCCTGTGATCCGTGTGAGAAGGGAGTCGCCTGGAAATCTATCCCAGCTCTCCTGGCCCCTTTCTGGGGAAGCCATGGAGGGCAGCGGGGCCTCCCCTGCTGGAGGCTCTCAGCCATCTCCAGGGCCATCTGCTGACATGCCTGCCTCTGTGCATCCCGATCTGTCTACCCTTGGCGAGGATGAAGGATCGGCGGCCATTCGGGAGCGAGTGGTGGCCGGGATAAAAGTCCTGAACAGGGAGAGGGATAAGCTGTACAAGCTACGTGCGGAGCTGAAGCGCCTGAGAAGGCAACGTGAGGGCTTACATAGCCAGAAACGCGGATCCATGGATCCAGAGATCCAACTGGCCAAGGTCCGTGTGGACCATCAGGAAACCATCGTGGCCATAATGGAAGGAAGGGATGGTCCTTTCAAGGAAAAGTTCTCCAACGAAAGGAGGTTTGCGAAGGCAACAAAGATGGAGGTGGAGGAGGAGGAGACCCCCAGTTCTGCCCCCCTGCCCCCCCAGGGAGAGGTAAGCACCCCCATGTCTTCCCAGGACTCAAGAGGCATGCTGAGGGTGATCCAGGGAATGGAGTCTCCTGTGCGGGGGGATCAGATGGTATTCAATGAGGAAGACATTGCAGATGATGTACCTGATAAGGTGAAGCCAGCTAAGCCCCATGTTGTGGATAAGACTGTGTTTGTACCATCTATGACTGATGATGTGCCCAATAATAAGACTGCCAGTCCTGTGTGCAGCAATGGTGTGCCTGCTGAGGCTGCAATCCAGCAACAGACACGTTTAGAAAATGACAATACTGTGAAGGAACTGCAAATCCCAGCAGAGCCCATTAACCCTCCTGCTGCTGAGACCAGAGCTGATTGCCCCACTGCTGCTCAGGACTCCACAGCGCAGCATCAGGAGACAGCTGGTACTGCAGCAGCAACAGTGACTGTTCCTGATGGGAATGTGTGTGGGGCTGATAAAAATCATCCCTGTTCAGATGGGATGGACAATAATACTAACTCTGTTCATACAGACAATGCACAACAAAATGTGACTTCAGTGTGGGGCATTGGCTCCGATAAACCTACTTTTGCTCAGGTGGTGCGCTCTGCTGCTGGTAGCTCCGCCCCCAAGCAGGGTTTTCCTCTGCGGGCTACCACCTTGAGCACCCCGGGATCTGGTCTGGGGTCTCTGGCTTCTGCTGGGGGTCCCAGACGCAATGTTGTCATCTTGAAATGGGAAGGTGGTGCAGTCCCCCCTGCAAGGTGTGCAGTGGTGGATTTAATCATGGAGATGGGTTTTGGGGTTAATGATCTCTATGCCTTCATACATGTATCAGGGACGTGGGATTATACAGTCAGTTTCACCAAGCCAGATGGTCTTGACCTGTTCTGGGAGAGATATGAGGCTCGGTGCAGGTCAAGACCCGATTGGGAAAATCTGGCCCCAGTTGCAGTTTCACAGAGATCAACAGTGAAAAAGATCACAATCATCCTCACCAATGAGAGCGTCCCTGCCCGGGATCTGGAGGTTTGGTTGAGGAACTATGGGGAGGTTTTGACCAAGCCCAATAAAATACTAGATGAGCGTAACATCTGGACTGGGGGATGGTCGGTAACGGTCAGGTTGGCCAGGGATGGGAATGTTGTCCGTCACCTGCCCTCCTCGGCTTTCATAGGGAGGGATAGGATGACCGTGTTCTACCCTGGTCAGCCGAAGCTGTGCCACTGCTGTGGAGAGAAGGGGCACCTTAGCTCCTCCTGTTCAGCCTTGATATGCTCAGTGTGTCGGGATCAGGGTCATATGGCCAAGGACTGCACCCAGAAGATCAGGTGCAACCTGTGCCTGCGACTTGGCCACCCCTACAGCAGATGCCCTGAGGCCTGGCACAATATGGAGAAGGAGGTAGTGGATTAGATGTCAAGGCTGGACAGGATGGAGGGTGAAGCCCCTCTGCTGCGGTGACCGACCCCCCTGGTCCTGCTCAGGATTCCTCCCCAGTTCCTGTGGTCACCCCCCCTGTGTCTGTAAGTACTCCTTCTGTATCTGTTTCTGTGTCCCCCTAGCCTACTGTACCCACTCATCTTGTGTCAGAACCTTCTAAGTCTGTGCCTTCTAAAAACAGAGATGAGGGCATCTCTGAGACCTGCGGTACCTGGAGGAGAGAAGGAAGGTTGGGAGGTGGAAGAAGCAGGTGGTGAGGACGGAACAGGGACGGGAAGCTCCGGTGCCTGTCTCCCACCGTCATAGGTCCACTAAGTGGGACATTTCCTCATCTGGAGCTTCGTCAGAGCTGAGCTCTGATTCGGAAATGGAGTTTGAGGCGGCCTCAAGAAAGAGAGAGGCTTCTGGTGATGAGCAGCAGAGGGGAGCTAAGAAGCAATCCACCCAATAACCCAAATGGCGGTTCCCCCTTCGTTAAAAGTGGCGACAATAAATGTCGCCAGCATTAAGTCAGTGAGAGCTCGTTCTATGGCCTTCTTTTTGTTCAGCCAATTAGATGCTGAAATTTAATTTTTGCAGGAGACTAGGCTCACCTCCTTGGCAGATATTCATATGGCCAAGAGAGAGTGGAGGTATGGTCCATCTTACTGGTCTCTTGCGGCCAAGCCTTACGGCGGTGTGGCGGTGTTGTTTAAAACCGGCATGGTAACTGTCCGGCGGGTTATTGAGGTGGAGATTGGGAGATGTATGGTCTTAGACGTCCTTGTGGGAGGGCAGGACCTGCGCCTAATTAATATGTATGGGCCGCACACAAAGTGGGACAGGAAATGCCTTTTTACAAGGATCAAGCCATTTCTTTTTACATCCCGGCAAGTGGTCTTTGGAGGTGACTTTAATACAGTAACTAGGCCCAAGGACAGGAAGGACTTCAAGGACCGGCTGGGATATGATAGCGTTTTTTTAAATAGTATGGTTAGGGATGCTGGTCTTGTGGATATGCATATTAAGCACCTCCCGGACGACACCGGGTTCACCTTTCATCGTGGTAATAGTCAGAGTAGGATAGACAGTTTTTTTTTGAAGGAGGCCTCTGCTTTCTCACCCCCAGTGGTGCAGGCAGTAGAGTTCTCTGATCACTGTATGCTATCTGTGGCCCTGAATGCTTCAGATGCCCCTCAGAGGGGAAAGGGCATCTGGAGATTGAATTCGACTCTACTCAAGGAAGAACATGTTAGACAATCCTTTGAGGAATTATTTCAGGCACAGGTGACCATTCTGGACTTTTGTAGCAGCAAGGCTGAGTGGTGGGAGCTGACCAAAAAGAGGATCGCTGGATTCTTCAGGGGCCTAGCCAATAGAAAACAGTTTAATAAATACATGTAAAGAAAATGAGTGATCTGAACAATGCGCTCCCTATCTAATCACCCACCGCTGCGCACAAGGAGATGAGTAAGTACGGAACCTAGCTGCCGTTTCAAAATTGCATAAATGTGAAAAAATAAACAGAAACAACAAACACTATAAGCATATAATGTGTTAATCCATTAAACAGCGCTGTGAGAAATAGTGAAATTCTCCTAAGGTGTTTCAAAACAGCTCACAGTGAATAAAACTGATAATATAAATGTGAGTGTAGATAAAAATCAATCCGTGAATATAAGACAATAGTCCATAAAGAGTGATCCAAAAATCTTCAGAGGTCTTCCACCACACCAAAAGTGAACAGTGCTTCCACCACCCATCAGAATGGTCACTCACCAGAACTAATTGCCTCAGCACTCGCGTACCTAGGCAGATAAGCTTGTAATCACCATAAGGGATCTTCCAAAGATCATGTGGAATCCTATGTAGTGCTCCAAATTATTTCAACGTGTAGGGGAAAGAAAAAATTGTACAATAGTGTGATATCGTCAAGCAGTTTTAATAGCACACCAAAAAACAAATCCAAAGGTTAAACTCACAAACAAACTCAAAATATGAGCAATGTATCACAGCAGTCACTGTCATCCTACAGATATCTTTGCAAGGTATAGCACTTGGCCACGGCGGACCCACGATCAAACAAAACGGTCTCACCACTTGGCAGCTTGATTTTGCTGAAGACTGGTTCTCCTAGTTGGTAAATGGCTCCAAACACTGCACAGCACAGCAAGCACAGCAGTCAATCAATCACTGACTATGTAGCCACGCCCCGACATGTTTCATCATTGATGATTTAATCATGGGGTTGGCCACATAGTGAATAACCCTCCCTTTTAAAGTCAGTGTGTCATTTGAATTCCCCGCCTCCCTTGCTAATCGGCGCGTGCGCAATCCCCTATTCCTAAGTGATAGGTAAAGGGATTTCTTACCCATCGTTCCCCATAACAGCAGGCAGTGCGCCTACGTTCCGATGACGTCATGCGTCACGCTTAGGCTGTCCCGCCTCCCATGACTTACGGCGCGTGTGCGCTCCAAGCTAGAGGTTAGAATGACATGACCATAGGAGGGGCTTTCCGGGAACGCTGACTGGTTTTTGTTTGGATACACTTTTTTTAGTTAGCCTAGTGGTCCGTTATTTCACCTGGAACGCACGGTGTCAGGTCAGCATTCGGCAAAAAATCCTTCCTGTTGAGGTGGTGGTGTATGACATTCTGCATGAGGTGGGGAAGATTCGGGGGCTTGAGAGAGACAAGCAGGGTCAGGGGGCTTGGCTGAAGGTGTGGGGGGGTTTCAGGCCTCCCTGACTGCCAGGAGTCTCTTTCCCGGGTGTGGCTGTCTGTCTCTTACCCTAGATTATTATTATTTTTGATACAATTTTGATAAATGGCTGCGTACATAGGTGACGGGTTGTGCCTCTTAGGCCCTCTCTGCTGCTTTGTGTAAATAGTTTTGTAGTAATGTTTTGGTAGTGGTGTATAGTGTATATATTGTATATATTATGACCCTGGATGTGTATTCCTTGGATTTATGTTTGAAGTTTTGTACTGTAGTTATGTTTTTTACTTTTGTATAAAATTGGTTGCTTGATTCTTTTTAATAAAAGATCAATAGTGTCCCATCATTGGTGTCAGTGGGAGAAATAGTGCCCCATCATTGGTATCAGTGGGAGGAATAGTCTCCCATCATTGGTGTCGGTGGGAGAAATGGTGCCCCATCATTGGTATCAGTGGGAGGAATAGTGTCCCATCATTGGTGTCAGTGGGAGAAATAGTGCCCCATCATTGGTATCAGTGGGAGGAATAGTGTCCCATCACTGGTATCAGTGGGAGGAATAGTCTCCCATCATTGGTGTCAGTGGGAGAAATAGTGCCCCATCATTGGTATCAGTGGAAGGAATAGTGTCCCATCATTGGTGTCAGTGGGAGAATAGTGGCCCATCATTGGTGTCAGTGGGAGGAATAGTGTCCCATCATTGGTGTCAGTGGGAGGAATAGCGCTTCATATCTGTAGGAGGAATTCCCAAGGGCCGGATAAAGGCATGCAAAGGGCCGCACTGCTTTAGGGGAAGGTTCCTGCTTGTAAAGATTATTTTATTTTTAATGTTATTCTAAGTTATTTCCCTACCCACATTTATTTTCAGAGTACTTGCCATGCTCTTACCGACATGTTGCTGCCATTTGCAGCCCTCTAGCCCTTTCCCTTCGTTTTTTAGAGACATTTTAGTAGTCAAAAGTCCGGGTCCCCATTGACTTCAATGGGGTTCGTGTTCGGGGTCAAGTTCGTGTCAAGTTCGGGTCCCGAACCCGGACTTTTTTTCGAAGTTCGGCCAAAACCTCCGAACCCGAACATCCAGGTGTCCGCTCAACTCTAGTTAAGATCCCTTATCTTGGCATCTTCATCACTCCACAATACTCGTCTATCTTTGCTGCCAATTATATACCTTGTGTGTCCCGGTTACGGAGCCTACTTAAAACTTGGAGTTCGTACCGTATTTCATTCTTGGGTAGAGTGATGGTGGTCAGAATGACCCTTTACCAAAGCTTTTGTTTTTGTTCCGTTCCCTTCCTGTCAATATCTCTAAAGCATTTATAGACAAGCTACAACAAGATGTTAGATTTATTTGGCAGAATAAACACCCCAGATTCGCAAAGAATATTCTTTATAAATCACAACCCACTGGGGGTCTGGGTCTCCCCAACCTTTGGTTGTACTTTCTAGCTGCCCCGCTTTTCCCAGATGGAACATTCCAAAATCTAAAGTACCCTGGGTTAAGTTTGAAGCTGACTCTATCTTACCCTATTGCCTCTTGTCTGTATTATGGTCGCCCTCTAATGTTATATATAAGCTTGTGCCCCTCAACATGATCATATCCCATGCTCTTATCCTCTGACACCGTTATAAAAACAAACTCCGATTAATTTCACCCTCCCCTCCAGGCTCGTCCTTTCTTGGAGAACCATTGTTCCCCTCAGCATTTCATAACCCTGAGAATTATGTTTGGTGGAAATCCAAATCCCTGAGTACATTAGCGGATCTCCAAATTGGAGGATTGTTTGCCTCGTTTGAGCTACTACGCACACACAAAAACAGATCCCACTTCCGGAATACCACCATTTCATGCAAATTAGACATTTTTATATCTCCCATTATGGTCTTACTCCTTCCTCCCCCTGTACCGCCTACGAACGTATAATGCGAGAAACCCCTAGAGCTAAGGGTTTCATCTTGACTCTTTATAAAACTTCTTTGGCTTCAGGTTTTTCAGGTGATCATCTTTACAGACTAAAGTGGGAAACTGACTGTAGCGTGCACTTCACACCGGATGATTGGGGTGCCATGCTGGCAAACATTCGGAAGGCCAGTAAATCACTAGCGGTTAGAGAAACAGTGTATAAGGTAATGACCAGATGGTATTACACTCCATCCAAACTCCAGTTGATGTTCCCGGGAGCGTCTGGATTATGCTTTAGGGGCTGTCAGATGTGGGGCACATTTAGACATATATTTTGGGATTGTGGGTTCCTCGCCCCTGTTTGGGATAAAGTGACTACTGTCACCTCTGCAATATCTGGGACCTCTTTGGAACTCATGATACCAATGTGTTTACTGGGTGCGGAGATCCCTGGGATCCTTCGCAGGGAAGAATGTCTTATACATACTATCTGTATAGCTACTCTCTGGGTCATTGCTCTTCACTGGAAGTCCCCGGTTATACCTCTAACCTCCATTTATGACAGAAATTATATGGTAATGATTATGGAGAGGATATTGTATACTCTACAGAATAGGATACATCTATTTGATAGTAGATGGGAACCTTGGTAGACACATAAGCACATTTTGTTGGAATGAAGCTAAAGTCTATATGAAATTGTTATGCCATGACAAACAAGACCTTATGTATTTCTTATTCAGGTCTTTTTCTGTATGCTTTGGAATTGTTTTTTTTGTCTCATTTATTTTTATTTTATGCATTGGATGTCTTTTCTCATGATGTACATGATAATTTGATTTCTTTCTATATGATTTCTATTTTATGTTTTGCCTTTTTAACCACTTAAGGACCGGACCAATATGCTGCTAAAAGACCCAAGGTGTTTTTACAATTTGGCACTGCGCTGCTTTAACTAGATGCCGACCGCCCGCCGTCATATTACTGCGGGACGGTGGCACTGCTGGGTGAGAGCCCGTAGCTATGCATCCCCGCTCACCCCCGAGTCCTGCGCGCGGGCCCGGCGGGTACGATCGCCGCCGGGCACGCGCGCTCGTTCGTTACAGAACGAGGGGGGATATTTATTATAGCAAAAAGTAAAAAAATATTGAATTTTTTTCAAAATTGTTGCTCTATTTTTGTTTATAGCGCAAAAAATAAAAACCGCAGAGATGATCAAATACCACCAAAAGAAAGCTCTATTTGTGGGGAAAAAAGGACGCCAATTTTGTTTGGGAGCGCGCAATTGTCAGTTAAAGCGACGCAGTGCCGAATCACAAAAAGTGCTCTGGTCATTGGACAGCAATATGGTCCGGGGCTAAAGTGGTTAACTGGTAATTGCGCGGTCATGCAATGTTGTACCGAAACTAAACTTGCGTCCTTTTCTTCCCACAAATAGAGCTTTCTTTTGATGGTATTTGATTGCCTCTGCGATTTTAATTTCTTGCAATATAAACAGAAAAAGACCGTAAATTTTGAAAAAAAAAAAGATTTTTCTTATAACAAAAAGTAAAAAATATTGAATAAACTAAATTTTAGTCAAACATTTAGGCCAAAATGTATTCAGCCACATGTCTTTAGTAAAAAATCGTAATAAGGGTATATTTATTGGTTTTCGCAAAAGTTATAGCATCTACAAACTAGGGTACATTTTCGGGAATTTACACAGCTTTTATTTTATGACTGCCTATCTCATTTCTTGAGGTGCTAAAATGGCAGGGCAGTACAAAACCGTAGACAAGTAGACACCCCAAGGAAACTGCCGAGAGGCATGTTGAGTCCATTGAATATATTTTTTTTGTCCCAAGTGATTGAACAATTTTTTTTTTTTTTACAAAAAGTTGTCACTAAATGATATATTGCTCACACATGCCATGGTTATATGTGGAATTGCACCCTGCTTCTTCTGAGTACGGGGATACTGCATGTTTGGGACTTTTTGGGAGCCTAGCCACGTACGGGACCCCGAAAACCAAGCACCGCCTTCAGCATTTCTAAGGGCGCAAATTTTTTATTTCACTCCTCACTACCTATCACAGTTTCAAAGGTCATAAAATGCCAAAATAGCACAACCCCCCCCCCCAAATGACCCAATTTTTGAAAGTAGACACCCTAAGCTATTTGCTGAGAGGCATGTCGAGTCCATGGAATATTTTATATTTTGACACAAGTTGCGGGAATATGACAAACTGATTTTTTTTGCACAAAGTTGTCACTAAATGATATATTTCTCACACATGCCATGATTATATGTGGAATTGCACCCCAAAATACATTCTGCTGCTTCTCCTGAGTACAGGGATACCACATGTGTGGGACTTCTTGGGAGCTTAGCCGCGTACTGGACCCCGAAAACCAATCACCACCTTCAAGATTTCTAAGGGCATACATTTTTGATTTCACTCACACAAATCTTGAAGGCGGTGATTGGTTTTCGGAGTCCCGTACACGGCTAGGCTCCCAAAAAGTCTCACACATGTGGTATCCCCGTACTCAGGAGAAGCAGCAAAATGTATTTTGGGGTGCAATTCCACATATAACCATGGCTTGTGTGAGAAATATATCATTTAGTGACAACGTTTTGTAATTTTTTTAAATATTCCATGGACTCAACATGCCTCTCAGCAAATAGCTTGGGGTGTCTTCTTTCCAAAATGGGGTAATTTGGGGGGGTTGTGTGCCATTGCATGCAATATATCATTTAGTGACAACTTTGTGCAAAAAAAAAATCAGTTTGTCATATTCCCGCAACTTGTGTCAAAATATAAAATATTCCATGGACTCGACATGCCTCTCAGCAAATAGCTTGGGGTGTCTACTTTCCAAAAACGGGGTCATTTGGGGTTTTTTGTGCTATTTTGGCATTTTATGGCCTTTGAAACTGTGATAGGTAGTGAGGAGTGAAATCAAAAATTTACACCCTTAGAAAGCCTGAAGGCGGTGATTGGATTTTGGGGACCTGTACGCGGCTAGGCTCCCAAAAAGTCTCACACATGTGGTATCCCCGTACTCAGGAAAAGCAGCAGAATGTATTTTGGGGTGTAATTCCACATATGGGGGGGTGAATGCTTTGCGCGTGGGTGTAAGCACTAACTAGCTACCTAGCGGCACCAGCGACACTAATACAGCGATCAGAAAAACGATCGCTTAGTGACGCTGGCAAAAGGGGGTTAACTCTAGGGGCAATCAGGGGTTAAAACCTTTCTTAGAAAATGTATGGGGGTACCTAACGCTATAAAAACCTAGCGGGCGAACCTCAAAAAATAACTAGCTACCTAGCGGCACTAATACAGCGATCAGAAAAAGGATCGCTTAGTGACGCTGGCAAACGGGGGTGAAAGGGTTAACTCTAGGGGCAATCAGGGGTTAAAACCTTTATTAGAAAATTTATGGGGGTATCTAATAAAGGTTTTAACCCCTGATTGCCCCTAGAGTTAACCCTTTCACCCCCTATTGCCAGTGTCACTAAGTAATCATTTTTCTGATCGCTGTATTAGTGTCGCTAGTGCCGCTAGGTAGCTAGTTATTTTTTCAGGTTCGATGCCATGTTTTTATAGCGTTAGGTACCCTTATAAATTTTCTAACGCTATAAAAACATGGTGGCGAACCTCAAAAAATAACTAGCTACCTAGCGGCACGAGCGACACTAATACAGCGATCAGAAAAACGATTGCTTAGTGACGCTGGCAAAAGGGGGGTAAAAGGGTTAACTATGGGGTGATCAAGGGGTTAAAACCTTTATTGGGGGGTAGGGGGCTACCCTGGACCTAACACTAACTGCCTGACACTAACTGCCTGTCACACTGATACTAAATGCAGTGATCAGTAAATAAATGATCACTGCTATTTAGTGACGGTGTGACAGGGGGGCTCGGGGGGTGATCGGGGGGTGACTGGGGGGGGATTTGTGTGCCTATGTGTACTGGTATCAGTGTAGTGCTTGTGTACTCACTGTTGTGATGTCTCCTCTCCTCCGCCAGACGAATATACCGGCTGGAGAATCGGTGACATCACTTCCTCCTCTGCCTGTGTTTACAGTGCAGGCAGAGGAGGGCGGGGGAGGATGCACATTGGCTGGGAGCGATTGTGAGGGGGCGGACAAAAACGAACCACCGCCCCCTCATCCCGGATGGCTCCCAGAGCCACGGGGACCGCCGCAAGTACGGGGGGTCCGATCGGACCCCCGACCCACATCTAGGCAGGGACGTACAGGTACGCCAATGTGCCTGTACGTGCCATTCTGCCGACGTATATGTACATGTGGCGGTCCTTAAGTGGTTAATACTACAATAAAAACGTTTGTACTCAAAAAACAGCACTGAAGTGATTAAACTCGTATTTATGTACCCTCGTTCTCCACTCCACTAAGGTATCTCCAAAATACCAAGAGGTGCAATGTCAGACATGCACAGTGTTTTCAGGGTAAACAAAGTCATGCATTTTAGAGGAACTTAGCTCCACACAGCATATTAGGCATAATGAAATAATTCTGAGTGAACAAAATAGCAGTGCTAAGTTCAGCGACTGAACAAAAGTAAATAAATATACCCGTGAAAGAGTGTATCATACATATACTAAACTATACTATATAATATCCAAGCTCTTTGCCTATCCTATTACTGCACTCATCACCCCCCTGTTCATTCTGAACCTGCATGCTGACATGAACACTTGGTGCCAGGACCTGGTTCATCCAAATTTTCTGTGCTAATAGGTAAAGAGTTGTCAGTAAAAAAAAGCCTGGTGGGGTGGACACTGTCCTCACCCCAAAGCACCACCAATGTTGAGGGCATGTGGCCTGGTATGGTTCAGGAGGGGGTAGGGTGCTCGCTTGTCCCTCCTTTCCTGGCCTGCTAGGATGCATGCTCAGATAAGGGTCTGGTATGGATTTTGGGGGACCCCATGCCATTTTTTTGGCATTGGGTCCCCCTCAAAATCCATAGTAAACCCAAAGGGCTTGGCATGGATTGGGGAGACCCCATGCTATTTTTTTATTACATTTTTTTTATGCAGCCTCTTTGGCAGTTGGAATTCTAATGACAGCAAATAAATCATAGTTGTTAACGATGCGTTGGGTGCTGCTTAACAACCAACTATTCACTCATTGTTAAGGACCCCAGCGACAACTAGCTATTTCCTAAAATAAAATGTATCCTTTAAATAATGCCTGGACCACCACTTCCGGACCACCCACTGTATATATACATCATTCATTTGACGTTAAATACCATGGTTATGGTAGTAGCTGCCATAGCCCCATTATTTTTTCATACAGTGGGTGATTATCTTCCACATAAAAGTGATTCCGGTGTGGATTTGCCACAGGACCACTTTTAGAGGCAGTGGGAGGTGCCCCCTCTCTCGTCACTTCCTAGTCGTCTCCGTGACTGGGCAAGTAGCAGAGTGAGGGCAAGATAGCCCCCACTCGGCTCTATGGCCTTGGAGGTATGGAGCGACTTTTTTTTTTGTTTTGTTTTGCTTTTAAGTGTGAATGTGATATCTGAGGTCTTATTGACCCAAAATCTTGCAATAAAAAGGCCTTGTCATGCTTATTTGTAATACAAGTGATGTTTACATTCCTTGTAATAGGAAAAAAAGTGATAAAAAATAAATAAATTAAAGGGACAGTGTAAAACCAAAAAGTAAAATAAATAATAAAAAAAATTATAATAAAGTGCCCTGTCCCTCTGAGCTTGCGTGCAGAAGCGCACACATACGTAAGTTGTGCACACATATGTAAATGTCAAATTTTTATTATGTTTACATTCCTTGTTAAAGAATAAAAGTGATAAAAACATTTAAGTGACAGTGTAAATAATAAATAATAATAATAAATGGAAGTGCCCTGTCACTCCGAGCTAGCACGCAGAAGCAAACACATACATAACCAGTGTTTACATCACCACACAAGTGACCTCACCACACATTGGAGGTATTTCTGTGATCGTTAGAGTTAAAGCAATAATTCTAGCAATGGACCTTCTCTGTAACTCTAAATAGGTAACCTGTAAAAAAAATGAAATTGTCACATATAAAGATTTTTAAGTACTGTAGTTTTTCGCTGTTCCACAAGCGTCAAAAGTGTATTTGTTCCAAAAAAAAAAAATTGTTTGTAAGACCGCTGCGCAAATATGGTGTGGCATAAAAATATTGCAACGCTCTCTATTTTATTCTCTAGCGTCTCTTCTAGAAATACAGTACAGACCAAAATTGAATTGAGAATAAAAAAAAAATAGGGGTATACAAATGTGTCCGAGTATGAGTATGTCCTGGTCCTCACGTGTGATGCCTCACTTTATCGCTTCCGTTCCTAGACTCGTTATACTCAGACTGGACATGACGAGCTGGCAATGGTCCTGCGGCCTCTATGCATTTCGCAACTTAATGCGTCATCAGGATGACATGTGTTAGCCACCTAAGGACCAGGCCTATTTCTGACATTTGTTGTTTACAAGTATATATATATATATATATATATAGTACAGACCAAAAGTTTGGACACACCTTCTCATTCCAAGAGTTTTCTTTATTTTCATGACTATGAAAATTGTAGATTCACACTGAAGGCATCAAAACTATGAATTAACACATGTGGAATTATATACATAACAAAAAAGTGTGAAACAACTGAAAATATGCCATATTTTAGGTTCTTTAAAGTAGCCACCTTTTGCTTTGATTACTGCTTTGCACACTCTTGGCATTCTCTTGATGAGCTTCAAGAGGTAGTCACCTGAAATGGTCTTCCAACAGTCTTGAAGGAGTTCCCAGAGATGCTTAGCACGTGTTGTCCCTTTTGCCTTCACTCTGCGGTTCAGCTCACCCCAAACCATCTCAATTGGGTTCAGGTCCGGTGACTGTGGAGGCCAGCTTATCTGGGGCAGCACCCCATCACTCTCCTTCTTGGTCAAATAGCCCTTACACAGCCTGGAGGTGTGTTTGGGGTCATTGTCCTGTTGAAAAATAAATGATAGTCCAACTAAACGCAAACCGAATGGAATAGCATGCCACTGCAAGATGCTCTGGTAGCCATGCTGGTTCAGTATGCCTCCAATTTTGAATAAATCCCCAACAGTGTCACCAGCAAAGCACCCCCACACCATCACACCTCCTCCTCCATGCTTCACGGTGGGAACCAGGCATGTAGAGTCCATCCGTTAACTTTTTCTGCGTTGCACAAAGACACGGTGGTTGGAACCAAAGATATCAAATTTGGACTCATCAGATCAAAGCACAGATTCCCACTGGTCTAATGTCCATTCCTTGTGTTCTTTAGCCCAAACAAGTCTCTTCTGCTTGTTGCCTTTCTTTAGCAGTGGTTTCCTAGCAGATATTCTACCATGAAGGCCTGATTCACACAGTCTCCTCCTAACAGTTGTTCTAGAGATGTGTCTACTGCAAAAGGTAGCTACTTTGAAGAACCTAGAATATGACATATATTTTCAGTTGTTTCACACTTTTTTGTTATGTATATGTATTAATTCAAAGTTTTGATGCCTTCAGTGTGACTCTACATTTTTCATAGTCATGAAAATAAAGAAAACTCTTGGAATGAGAAGGTGTGTCCAAACTTCTGGTCTGTACTATATATATATATATATATATATATATATATATATATATATATATATATATAACTTGTAAACAACAAATGTCAGAAATAGGCCTGGTGCTTAGGTGGCTAACACATGTCATCCTGATGACGCATTAAGTTGCGAAATGCATAGAGGCCGCTGGACCATTGCCAGCTCGTCATGTCCAGTCTGAGTATAACGAGGCTAGGAACAGAAGCGATAAAGTGAGGCATCACACGTGAGGACCAGGACATACTCATACTCGGACACATTTGTATACTCCAATTTTTTTTTTTTCTCAATTCAATAAATTTTTATTGAGTTTACAGTTGTTAACAAGTAAATAAACAGTACAGTAAGGTACATTAAGACAGAATAATACACACATTACGTATCGTTATATATATTCATTATCAATATTTAAGGAGGTTGTTGATATATATCAATATTCCTGTGTTACTATATTTCTCTGTCCAAATTGACAAATTTTTATAAAATGTTTTGCAATGCATAGAGTTAATAGCAATGAGGCATTCAAAGGTATGGTTACGTTGGACAGATTTGATTACTTCAGGAGTATTTATGAATGAAATTTCTTTCTATTTGCCAAATATTAAGCCCTGTACACACGGGCCAGAATATGGTCAGGAAAAAAACATTGTTTTCCCTGACCAGATTCTTGGGAAGAATCTCTTGCCGCCCGAGTGTACAGACACTCCATTCAAAAGAACCTCCGTTCTTTTGAATGGAACGAACACGGTGACGTCATTGACTATGACGAGCATGCGCTTGTCACATTCGATGCTGTTGCCGCCATCTTGCTACACCCTACCTATGCCTAGGAAGTTACCGCGCATGTGTCAAAGTCATTTCAAGCATGCGCAATGTGACAGACTCACCAGGGACATCACCGGACCCTCTTATGTCTAAAATCATCCTATGTCCATTGGGGCATAGGATGACTGAGGAATGATATCTTGGACTACCTGAGATGGGATTATTATGTAATTATTATCCACAATATATTCCAGGATATTTGTAAAGAAATATTTACTGTTTGTTGATTCTGAACTCAACGGGTTGATTGTAAGAGTGACTCATTTATACTGTTGGGACACATACTGTTAGATGCTAATGCCATCACCTCCAGCCACCTGTCTGTTCTCTGTGCTAATTGACCCGGCTATTGTGTGAAGATGTCCTGTGTTTACACTTATGATAATTTGTATTGTATAGCAGGTGAGCAGAGACGTGACATCTACTCTGAAAGGTCATTTCTGAGTCGCATAGTCTGGGTAAATGATTAGTTAATTAGCTCATGTTAATTTATGTTCTGTTTGAAGATAGATGAATGGATAGCAGCACTCCAAAAACCTGGTGGGGTGGTCTTTATTAAATGAACAGCAGGTACAATATAAGGTCACAGCAGCAGTGCTTTGATTTTGGGTTTTCTTCTTGTTTTATGGTGTGCACAGATGGACTGTGATTGCTTGTTGGCCTAAGGGGTTGTCCTATTACCATAGGCTCCTCCTAGCCAATCAATTAAGAGAAGTCACATGTTCTCTTTTATACTATATATATATGTAACAGCTTTTAATGCATGTTAGCCATAAATAAGCACTGATCCAGTGAGAAACGCGTCGGCTGTCCCCTTGTTTTTTGCTGCTGTGACCTTATGTTGTACATGCTGTTCATTTAATAAAGACCACCCCACCGGGTTTTTGGAGTGCAACTATCCATTCATCTATCTTCAAACTTGCTCAGTGCACCGCCAGCACCCTCGGTATCCTGTAATTACCTGTGAACACATAGTGGTCCCACCTGGAGTGGTGACTCCCTTCTCCTTAATTTATGTTCTGGTTACTTCCTCTTTAAACTGTATATAAGGTTGCATTATTGGTTCTAATAAACACTCTATGTTTAGCACACAAACAAGTCTTGTCTCGTTGTGTGTTGAAAGCGGCTGGAATATCCGATATCTATATTCAGACTGATAGGAAGCGGTATATGACGGAAACACTCAAGCAGGGTGTGGGACGTTCCGTTACACGCAGGTTTCCACGGCGACAGGTATGTGTATACACTCTCGGGTTTCTCGGCAGGAAAACACTGCCGATAATCACAACGAGAAAATAAAGAGCAGGTTCTCTATTTTTCTCGTCGAGATTTTGGGCAGTTTTCTTGACGAGAAACCTGAAAGCCTTGTACACACGCACGGTTTACTCGGCAAGAAAGCTCTGCCAGCAGTTTTCCTGCTGGTTCTTGCCAAGAAAACTGTGCGTGTGTATGAGGCTTTAAGGTACAAGTTTCGAGTAGGATGTGGGTTATAATTGATCTGAATTGAGGAGGAAACTTTTCTATTCCTTTGTGGAGGATTGCCAATACTGGGTTAGTAGTGGTTATTATTCCTGTGATCGAGGAGATTAGCTTAAAGGTTTGGTTAGACCAATTATGCCGCGTACACACAATCATTTTTTGTGATGAAAAAAAACGACGTTTCATGTGATGAAACAAAACAAAATTTTTCAAACTTCATTTTCCAAAACGACGTTGCATACACACCATCGTTTTTCCAAAATGCTCTAGCAAAGCGTGGTTACGTAAGACACGTTCGACGGCACTCTAACTTGCTTCTGAGCATGCACGGGTTTAAAAACGTTGTTTTCAACATCGTTTTGCCCACACACCATCACTTTTTATGACACAAAAAACAACGTTTTGAAAAACGACACAAAAAATTCAAGCATGTTCAAATTTTTTTTTGGTCAAATTTTTTTTTGGTCAAATTTTTTCATCACAAAAAATGATCGTGTGCACGCGGCATTATACTCGGGCAGTCCCAGAATGTATGCAGCAGATTTCCTGTTCAGTATAATGGTGACTTATCTGGATAGTATTTAGCTAGTCTAAATGGGGTATAGTGCCATCTATTTATTATTTTAATCGTTTGACACAGTGAGAAGCTTTATGGATTTCTTTGAAGGCATATTGCCATTAAGCATCTGAGAAAGTGGTACCCAATTCTGCTTGCCATTTTCGAATTGTTGTGTTTTTTTTTTTTGAATACGTGTTTATCCTGGGAAAGGTTATAGAATATTGATATTCCTTTTATTTGAAGCTTAGTATTTGTGTAAAAGTGCCACGCTATGGCGGTATTTTTATGTTTGGTATTGGGAGTGCTTTTAGGAAATGTAATATGTGTATACAAGTAAAGATCATGTTGCTCGGTATTTTATATTCTGTTATTATTTGTTCTATTTACTTTAGGTTTAATGCCATTGGAGAATTCTTGAAAAGCAAATGAATTTAAAGACTGTGTAACAGAACGCACTTTAAGGGCTCATTTCCACTGGCGTTTTTACAGCCACTTTTCTGGGCATTTTTTGCAGCTTTTAAAATGCCTGTCCATGTTAGTCTATGGCCTCATGCCCACCATGACGTTTTTGAGCTGTAGATGGCTGAGACGTTTTTAAGCTGCAAAAAAAACGCGGGACCAGTGCGTTCTGAAGCTCCAGCAATAGAGCTGTAAAAACGCCAGACATTAAAAAACGCTCAAAAACGCAAAAAAAAACACGTAAAAACGCTCAAAAACGCGGCCACAGCGTTTTTAAAGCTCCAGCTCCAAAAAAAAAAAACATTTTTTTTTTTTTTAAATAAACATGGACAGGCGTTTTTAAGCTGTAAAAAACGCTCAGAAAAGTGGCTGTAAATACGCCAGTGGAAATGAAGCCTAAAAGTAAATCCTTAGTAGTGAAATACAAAACCACTATATAAACTCCTAATGAAGGGGTAAATGTTAAAGCAAAGTGACAGAAAAAAGAAAAAAAGAAAAATTATTGTATAAATTGCCACTGCCTTGTATACTAGATGTCATACAACAAATTCATTCCCCCTGACAGACTCATAGAAAAATATATATGTATTAGTTCATGATATCCAGGTTAATATAAATCCTCAATGTATTATCCCCCTCCACAATAGGGGGCAATATGGTCAGCACTGGTTGACTCCACTCTCGTAATCCCTTGTAATCCCTTGTAGAGAATGTTTGATCTTGTGTGCTGTCAGTGCCAGTGCAGCAGTAAGAAATGGGATATCATAAAAAGCAGTTCCAACAGAGGCTGTAAACAATAGATACGTGCATTCGTTTTCGTTAGAATGCATTTTCGTCCGAAAATCCGTTTTTTTCATTATCGTTTTAACAAACGATAACGAAAGAGCAAGAAACGAAAACCGAAAGATCCGACATAAACAAATGCTTTATTTTCGTTTTCGTTGCAGTACAAATTTGATATAGAGAGATTCGACATTATAGGGAAAAGATTCAACATTATAGGGAAAAGATTTGACGTTGCCGAATGCCGTTGTGCCTCCAGAGGTCCCACTCCTCACCTCAAACTCAAAGAAGGTTGTTTCAAAACGCGTTACTCTGTACGTCTCACGTCACTTTCGGATCACGGGGATAGAGTGGTGAAACGCATGCTGGTTTATGACCACAAGCCATCAGCTAGTGCGAGACCGTTTTTTCCTTGGCTTGTTTGTTTTTATTGTTAGGATCAGTTTGTGCAGTGCATGTTTTTGATGCAAACGATTGGCCTTTTAACATTTTTAATAAAACTTTTTTATGCTATGGAGGCCCTTTTTTTATTTACTTTTGTAAGGAGCTGGGACGGAGGTAATAGGAAACAACCTTCTTTGAGTTTGAGGTGAGGAGTGGGACCTCTGGAGGCGCAAAGAAATAGGAGTCTACCAGCAGCGAGCGGAGCAGCCCATCCAGCACCCCCTTATGTGTCTTCTACCCCTGTAGGGGTACGGACGTTTGGTGAGTAGGGACTCAAAAGGGGGAACACCTAAATCATCTTGTTTCAAGTTAATTAGCGACCAGCCAGGAATCTCACAAAAGTCACTTGTTTACAGCCTCTGTTGGAACTGATATTGATGATATCCCATTTCTTACTGCATGACTGACACTGACAGCACACAAGATTAAACATACTCTACAAGGGGCGTGTCTGGACGTGCACTGGAGCGGACATGTTTGTGCAGAGCTCCGCTGACCCTGTCCCGAGATCCATTATCATCCTTGCTTGGTCGGGCCGCTGGAGCTCCTGTACACTGCCCCATCTAATCCCGGGCATCCCTTGCACCATCTGTGGCTGGATTAGAGGGGTTTGGACATACCTGCGTGGCCTGGAATCCTCCCTGCAGGGTCATGAAACGCCACCATCTTGAGGCCAGTGACACCTCGTGCATCCTCCACGCTACGGTGCTGTCAGCGGTGCCATCCCTTGCTGGATCTACTCCCTGGGCTGTAGTACGTATATCTGGGCATCCCCCGCTTGGATCTCGGCCTGTCCAGTGGTGTTCGGTCGGACCTTTTCTTCCCCAGGCCCTCAGCCGGCTCCACATTGCCGAGGCCCGCCGCCATCTTGGGGCCTGCGGAGCCTCCGGCGTCTGCCGCATTGTTGTACTTCTGCCCGCGGGGCGGACGGCAACTCCATCCCGCCCATCACCCGTGGCACCTCCGGAGGGGGCAATCGAAGAGTGCCGCGATCGGGTCCCGCTGGATGGCTCCTGACGTCCGGCGGCGCTTTTAGGACAGACCGCGGCTCCGGCCTAGTCCCGGAGGACGGCACCCATCTTGCTGCACCCGGGATCCCTGGTGTCCTCTCCATCCTCTCACCCTGCTGCCTATGGACCAGATCTGCTCTCCACGGCGTCTACAGTGGTGTTTCATGGGATACAGCTCCCACGCAGTGAGTGACACACATCTGGCTTAGCTCCCTACAGACTTTGACCCTTTCCCTCATTTACACCTTCCCAGATTATCAGAGTTCCCCAGCTATCCTGCTCCCCCCATTTGTCTTAACCTTTCTTCAACATAGCAACAGCTGGCGGGCCGTGACTTCTCACATGGACCAGTGAGATGGACTTTACCCTGACCCCCTGAACCCTTAGCTCCACGAGCCGCATCACTGTTGAAAACCAGCTCAAAAGCCGGCACACGGGGAAAGATAAGCAACGGGCACATAAGAGGACCGGCGGGGACCGAAAGGGAGGTGACCTGGAGGACTATTTTGCTCGATCACGAGCCGCATCACAACGCCATTCTGCAGCTACGATGTCACTGGCGCTAGCGTCTCCGGCCCGATCTGAGTCATCCCTACACTCCCAGGCAAGCACACACAATCATCCCCCCCTCCTCGGGGGAACCTGATTTTATGCTCACCAGAAGTCGTTCTAATGCCTCTCTGGCTTCTGGAGAGGGTTGGGATCTGGAGTCACAGATCCGCTCCCTTCACAGCTATATCAGATCCCTGCCCACCAAAGCTGACTTTGAACACTGTGTTCACAGGATTGAAAAGGCCTACAAAAAAGAGATTTCTGACTTCAAGAAAGATGTGAGCGCTCGTTTTGAGGACCTAGATACCACCACGGAGGGTCTTAGTAATGCAGTGCAGGCACATGACAAAATCCTGAACACTCATACTGTCATGCTGCAGCAGTTGGCGTATCAACAAGACGATATCGAAAACCGTAATCGTCGCAACAATATTCGCATTCGCAGACTTCCTGAGACGGTGGACGCTAAAGCCCTGCCTGCTGCGGTGACCGCCATTTTTAACCAATTGCTGCAACGCCCTAGGGATGACCCAATTGAGTTGGACCGGGTCCACAGAACCTCTGGCCCGCAGACCCAGGACCCCTCCTTCGTTCGTGACACCCTGTGCTGGGTCCACTTTTATAAGGTCAAGGAGGCCATAATGAGAGCTGCCAGCGCACAGGACTCTATACTGTTTGGTGATACCCCTGTGATGCTTCTTCCAGACCTGTCGCGTCAAACGTTGACGATGAGAAAAGCCTTGAAGCCGCTTACTCAACTGTTGATATCCAAACAGATAAAATACCAATGGAGATTCCCTTTCCATCTGCGAGTGCACCATGAGGGCAAGACGGACATCTTTCGCACGCTTGGAGACCTGCCAACTTTCCTTAGCACACTGGGTCTTCCACAAGTTTCTCTCCCAGATTGGCCATTTACACCGACCACTCCGGGCTTGCCCTTTGCCTCTCCATGGCAGACACAGGGCCGAGAGCACAACCCCAAGCATCTGCCTCGCCGGGCCTCTGATGATTGAACATACTCTGGTTGGATCGACCACACCACTTGCACTGCCTTTTCAGGGTTTTCCCCCCGGATATGACTCCGGGTCGGAGCCTCCTCAAAAAATGTTCCCCTTTTTTTTTACTTTTGGGGGCTCGGTCTGCTGCTCTCCCTGGATACTGTTTATGTTTCTTTTTGGGGTTTTCCCCCCCCTGAGTCCCGGACTGTCCTAAAGTTGTTGTTGTTATTGTTAATCCCTTAGTTCTCTTTTCAGGTGGCTCAAGTTCCGTGTTCCAGTCTGGGAGACGTTCATCGCTTGCCCATAAGTATCCTCTATTGTGTGGTCTCAGATACCATGTCTGTATCCTATAGCCTTGTCACCATTGGGCTTTCCTCATTGTATTTGCTCTTACCTGTTGATTGTGCCTATTTGACTGTTTGGTTTTCTATTATATTTGCTTAACCAATCCGTCCTTTTTTTTCTCTGCACCACTGTTTTTCATACTACATATTGGTTTTGTTCGGGGGGACCGCCCTGCCTGGAGCGATCCCACCGCCCCCCCCCCCTCCCTCCTGAGGGGTTTTCCCTTTTTTTTTACGGCACTATAGGTGCTGTATGGCATGTGGCTGCTAGCCATGCTGTAAGTTTTTTTTCTTTTTCTCTTCATGTACAGTCTTTTGGAGCCACCTAGTGGTCTTTTTTGTTATTGCTCTTTTTTTTATCATTGTCCACCTGGCTATCTTGGTCTCCCTCCCTGCCGCCTCTCCTTAATTGTCTCTTGCTACCTCCACTTGTTAATAGGGGTGGTGCGGACGAAGACCAAGCTCAATCAGTGTTTTTTTTATGTCCTTCGTGCCTTTTTGTTTTTTTTCTCCACCCGTCCTTACTCCTCCCCCTATCTTTTCTCACTTCTCCTCTTCCTTGTCCTTTTCCCTTTCTTCCTTCTTCCTCTTTCTTTGGGCCTTACCTGGCTCTGTTTCTATCTCCGAGAGTTGCTGATATATGGTATTGCTCATGCCCGTGCTACTGCCCTCCCCCCCACCCACTCCTACGAATGACAAGGCTTCTGTTTGCCCGATAGCCCTGGCATCTTTTAACTGTAGGGGTTTCAACAAGCCTGAGAAGCGGAGCCAGATCCTATACCATTTTCATAAAAAACGTTCCGGCGTTCTATTACTTCAGGAAACGCATTTCCGTACTGATTCCGTACCGGTTCTTCGTAACAGGTACTATTCACAATGGTTTCATAGTACTAATCCCCATACTAATCCCCATGCCAAGTCTAAGGGGGTATCCATAGCCTTCCACAAATCTTTTCAGGCTAAGTTCCTAGACACCCTTGTTGATACTAATGGGCGCTTTATCTTTCTCAAACTGAAACTAAACGATTTTCTCTTCACAGTTGCCAATATATACGTTCCAAATGTGGGCCAGGCTCGGTTCCTCTCATCGGTCCTTACCAGACTATCCTCTTTCGGGGGTCCCTGTTACATCATTGGTGGAGATCTCAATGTCGTCTGCAGATACATCCTCGGGTAAGTCCTCTATCCCACACTCTACACTGACACGCATCAAGGCTCTTCTACACTCCTCCCGCCTGGTGGATGTTTGGCACGTCCAGCATCCATCAGATAGGGATTACAGTCATTACTCTGCAGCACACAACTCGTATAGCAGACTAGACCACTTCCTGATATCCCAGTCGCTGTTAGATACCCCCATACAGGTGTCCCTCGGCCAATTGCTCTGGTCAGATCATGCCCCGGTCTACTTGACTCTTGCTCGCCCCCCGTCATTACGTAGAGGTCCACACTGGAGGCTTAATGACAATTTATTGCGAGACCCCGTCTGTGTAGCTGAAGTTTCTACCGCTATCCGACACTTTATCTCGGATCACTCCGCGGACACTACCTCCCCTCTCATTCAATGGGAGGCCTTGAAGTGTGTGGTCCGGGGCGTGCTCATCCAACATGGCTCCCGTCTCAAGAAGATGCAGGCGAGTGACATTCGCCTTCTTCTCTCCACCATAGCGGAGCTCGAACCTCTGCACAAACGTGATCTAGACCCTGCCATTTTCGTCCGCCTATCGAATGCTCGTAGGGATCTCCTCCAGCTTCTCGACTCACATTCCTTAATAGCTCGAGATAGGGCGCGCAAATTCCATTACTCACTAGCCAATAAATGTGGGAAACATCTGGCACGGGTCATACACCCTAGGACGCCACGCTGCTCCATTCCCTTCATCTCATGCCCTGATCAAACTAGATTATACAGCGTGAATGCTATATCCTCGGCCTTCTGGGAGAACTTTTCCCGACTCTATAACCTACGATCCGCTGGTCCGACCACGTGTTCTACACCTTCGGGTGACGACATGCGGGATTATGTTGTTGAGACGGCTTTACCCCCCATTAATGTGTCGGATGTGGCTGAACTAGATAAACCCCTCGTTATGTCCGAGTTTTTCGGCGCCATCAAAAACTTGCAGGTGCGCAAATGCCCCGGCCCAGACGGCTTCACCCCCCGTTTCTACAAGACCTTTGCCCTACTCTCCCCGTTGATGGCTAAGGCCTTCAATACCATGGATGACTCCCTCACCCCACCCAAGGCGTTATTTTCTGCTAATATCTCTGTATTACCCAAGCCAGGCAAAGACCCTTCTCAATGGCGGCTGATTCCTCGAAGGAAGGAAGGAAGAGAACAGAACAGGAAGCAGCAAGACGTGTAGCAAGACGTGCTCTCTCCTCTCTCTGTGCTGATTTCACGACCAGGTGTCTACCGCTGGTTGTGTCGGCCCCCTCTCTCTCCTAGGGCTTGAACCAGGGAGTAGCAGATACTGGCGCACGGATCCCAGCAGTGGGACGTGTGGCTCATACTCCCTGGATAGGCAGGGTGTTTTGGCCACCCCCGTTCCTGCTCCAGCTCCTTCCCTGCTCCAGCCCCCATCCTCTGAAGGTAAGTCTGCCTGCTCTCCCTGGGACTAAAAGCGGCCGTCCTTGTCAGGACAAGCCGCAGTCTTCTCTATCCCGAGAGACAGGAATCTTCTTTTTTTCCCCAGCCTTGGTTTCCCTGCACTCCCTCACCTCCCTTACCTCCATCATCCCCAAGGGCCCCCCTTCCTATATCCTCCGCCCGTGAAGTTTTCGCCGTTCTGGGGCTCTGTTGAGGGCACCGCGCCAGGCCGCTCTAAATCGCGGGGCCGCGGTCTAGGAAAGACCGCGGCTTCACTTGCGGCCTAACGGCGCGCCGCTCCCCACGCCTCTGTGGTCCTCTCTCAGCCCCAGGAAACCCCCCCTTACCCCAGAAGGACAGTTACCCGGCCTGTCTCTCACCCCCTCAGCCCCCTGTTTAATTAAAGAATCACCCTGTCAGCCCTCATCCCACTGCCTGAACAGCCATCCCGCCTGACCAGCAACAGGGTCCCCCTCACAGCCCCAGCCCCCCCCCCTGTCTTTCCAAAGCACAGAAGCCTGATCCAGGGGTTACCCGATCGCCTCTTACAGGGGTCAGGAAGGAATTTTTTCCCTGCCGGAGCATATTGGCCGAGCACCGCCAGGGTTTTTTGCCTTCCTCTGGACCAAGCCAGGAGAGAGGAGTTAGCCAATTCCTCTCCCCACTGCCCCGAAATCCCCCCCCCCCGTGTATTGACGATCATGGCATGTAGGCAATATTCTGCCGAAACCATTTGGAGTTTGAGGCAATGCGCCGCAATACTGCCAGCCATCACCAAAAAGGCCCTAAGAACTGAGCGACTATTGAGAATCGATCATAGATCGACGGTCAGTCATTTCAGCCATTTACCCCAGCTCAAGCACATGTCATGTGCTCTGATCAACACAAGATCGGCAGTAAAACACCGACTTGAAATCCGCGACTTCATTCAACAAAAAGACCTAGATTGTCTTTTTATTACAGAGAGCTGGCTCACAGCCGACTGTAACACCATTCTAGGAGAACTGGTGCCAGAAAATTACCGTATCATAACGGAAAACAGAATAGGGCAAAGAGGAGGCGGCCTGGCGGTGATCCACAAGACTCATCTTACGATCACCAAACCAGTCCGCCAAAACCCTCTTCCATTCATGGAAACCCTTACTCTGCAACTGCAAGCAAATTCAAAGGAGACCGTCCACATTCTGCTCTGCTATAGGCCGCCCGGCCCAAAATCGCAGCTGCTATCATCTTGGACGGATTTCTTCTCCACTTATACCCTCAACAGTAAACAACTTTTGCTGCTCGGGGATTTCAATCTCTGGGCCAACTCCTCACAGGACCCCATTGCCGACGCCTGTATTGACCACCTGGAAGGATTAGGATTGCAGCAACTAGTATGTGGGCCCACACATGCTTCAGGTCACACACTTGATCTTATTTTCAGACAAGCTCTGGAAATAAAAATTTGGGAAAATGAAAAATTGCCATGGACAGATCACCATGCAATTACTTTCAGTATTTCCACAATCCCCCCCGCAACAAAAACATCAAATCCAGTGACAACACACTGGACTAGATGTCAGAAGAAGCTCCACTCGGAACTCTTCAAAACCACTTTAAGGAAAAAAATAGAAACAACTCCGCCGCATCAAACGGCCGTTGAAACATTGGAAGCCATAAACTCGGCCATGCTACAGTCAGCCGACTTGGTAGCGCCGAAGCGACGAACCCGCATTCGGAAAAACAACCGCAGCTGGTTTAACAACCAACTGTCGTTACTGAAGCAAGAATGCAGAAGGGCCGAATCTGCCTGGAAAAGATGTTCTTCAGAGCTAAACCTATCCATCTACAAGGCGACTACAAGAAAATACCACAAAGGAATTTTCCAAGCTAAGAAAAAGTATTTTTCGGAGGCTATCAACGGCGCCCTAAACCGCCCCCCGCAAACTCTTCAAGATGGTCACCCAGACCATGAAGCCAGGATGCATTGAAACTCCCAGCTCGGACACACAAGAATTTTGCAATGAACTATCAGATTACTTCATTAATAAAATCGAGGTAATCCGTGAAAGCATTCAGCAAAACAATTCCCCCCTCAGCCCCCCCTGCAGCCTCTCACACAACACCCATAGTAATTCTTCTATATCAGGTAAGTTCGCCCTGGAACCCATCTCCATCGAGACCACTAAGAATGTCATTTGTACTCTGCGTAATGGCGCAGCGCCAAATGACATTATCCCCACTAAACTGCTGAAGGAATGCGCCGACATTCTGGCTCCTCCCATCACGCAACTTATCAACCAGTCTTTCTTGGAAGGCATAGTGCCCTCACAATTGAAAGAGGGTATAATCCAACCCATCATGAAGAAACCCTCCCTGGACCCCAAGGATCCACTCCACCGCCGCCCCATAACAAGCCTCAACGTACTCTCAAAGATAATGGAAAAAGTAGTGGTAAAACAGCTGCAATAGCATCTAGATACCCACAAGCTACTTGACCCATTGCAATCAGGCTTCCGTCCCGGACATGGGACGGAAACAGCATTGCTGAAAGTATGGGACGATGTTCTCAAGGCCGCAGACGAAGGAGAATCTTGTCTTCTAGTTCTGTTGGACCTAAGTGCCGCTTTCGACACTGTAGACCACAATCTGTTACTGACTCGGCTTGCTAAAGTAGCCAGAGTCGCAGAAGGCGATCTATCTTGGTTCTCCTCTTTTCTGGAAAACCGATCGCAAATAGTGAAGTTAGGACCTTTCACGTCTGACAAACGCACAGTAACATGCGGAGTCCCTCAAGGATCGCCTCTGTCACCAGTGCTGTTTAACATATATCTTCGTCCTCTCTTTGAGATTATCAGCAGCCAAAAACTGCTCTACCACTCATATGCAGATGACACGCAACTGTATTTCCGCATCTGCAATAGACAGGATCACCACCTCAATCTAGAGACATGTCTCTCTTTGATAGAGGACTGGATGACAAAGAGTTATCTTAAACTCAATGGAGCGAAAACAGAACTTCTTCTGTTTCACGCCAAGCGTATGAATCAACTTTCAACAGCGTGGACCCCCCCGCCCATTCTGGGCAAGCTCATCACCCCTAGCGCCAAAGTCAAAAGCCTAGGGGTCATTTTTGACTCCTTTATGACAATGGACGCACAAATAGGGTCAGTAGTCAGCGGATCTCACCATCTGCTGCGCCTACTACGCAGACTCACTCCGTTCATCCCTAAAGAAGATTTAGCGGTCGTGGTGGGAGCAATTGTAAACTCCAGGCTGGATTATGCAAATGCCCTTTACCTCGGCCTCCCCAAGTACCAAATCGCTCGTCTGCAAGTCGTTCAGAATACGGCCGCCAGACTGGTGACTGGGAAAAAACCCTGGGAATCCATCTCACCTTCACTGAGAGCACTTCATTGGCTGCCAGTCAAAGACAGAATTGCTTTTAAAGCTCTCTGTCTTACGCATAGATGTGTCCATGGGAATGCCCCCCTTTATTTATGCGAAATAATAAAAGCGCATAATCCCAATCGCGTTTTGCGATCCACGAATCAGAACCTGCTCCAGGTTCCGAAAGCCAACTTCAAGTCCAAAGGAGAAAGGAGATTCGCGATCCAAGGTCCTAGACTATGGAACGCTTTACCAACCAGCATTCGGTTGGAGGAGAACCACCTAGCATTTAGGAAAAAGGTCAAGACTTTTCTCTTTTGATATCAAAGGAGACAGGAACAACAAGCGCCCAGAGGCGATTCAGTTCGCATGTGCCGCGCTATACAAGTTTTCATTCATTCATTCATTCATTCAATGCAGCAGCTATAGGCCGATATCCCTTCTCAACGTTGATCTGAAGTTGTTTGCAAAGGTTCTGGCCAATCGTTTGTCCCCTCTACTCCCAGGCGTGATTCACAATGACCAGGTGGGATTTGTCCCGGGCCGGGAGGCGAGGGACAATACCACCAAAACGATTCATTTAATCTCTTACATCCAGCGTAAAGGGCTAAAAGCTTGTTTCCTCTCTTTCGACGCCGAAAAGGCATTCGATCGGGTCAACTGGGGATTTCTTCGGCTCTCGTTGGAACAGTTGGGCCTGGGAATGCCTTTTATCTCCAAGGTGATGTCCCTTTACTCACAGCCTTCAGTCTCGGTCTTGGTGAATGGTTCTGCCTCCACGCCCTTTGACATCTCCAATGGTACTCGGCAGGGCTGCCCCCTGTCCCCCCTTCTATTTGTCATTGTAATAGAACATTTAGCTTGCGCCATTAGACAAAACCCCTCAATACGCGGTATCCAAACACCTTCCTCCCATTACAAACTATCCCTCTATGCCGACGACCTTCTAGTATACCTACAAGACCCCCATATCTCCCTACCTTCCCTCTTCGTGGAGTTCCGTCGCTTTGGCTCATTTAGCAACTTTAAACTCAATCTGTCTAAGACTGAGGCTCTCAATGTCTCCCTCCCCGTCGCTACGTTGACCTTGCTCAAAGCAAATTTCTCTTTTAAGTGGCAGGCGAGAGGAATCTCGTACCTTGGTGTCGTTATTCCTTCTAATCTCTCCAATCTCTTTTCCTTGAACTACGTTACTTTGCTCTCCCGTTTACGGAAAGACCTGGAGGAATGGGGGGGGGTCTTCTTTACCGTGGTTCGGACGAATCAACACCCTAAAGATGGACACTCTACCCAAACTTCTGTACCTCTTTCAAACGGTCCCCATCATAGTCCCTAGGCCCTTCTTCAACTCCTTATGCTCTCTCGCTCTTAGATTCTTGTGGAGACGGGGGCTACCTAGGGTGAAGTAAACTGTGCTCACCCGTCCGAAATTGCAGGGTGGTGCTGGCATTCCTGACTTCGAGACCTACTACAAGGCCACTCATATCGCGCGTGTCTTGGAGTGGTTCCCACGTCCTTTTTTGAAAGCCTCTGTCGCCGTGGAGCAGGACTTGGCCCACGTAGATCTCCGAGCACTCCTATGGGGTTATAGGACTGAGCGGGCATGCATGCCTCCTCCCTCCCCGCTAACGTTGGCCTCCCTCAGACTGTGGTATGACAGGGGGCTGTGTTCCCTCCTATCTTCTGACCCTTCCCCGCTATCCTCCCTAATTGACAATCCCTCCTTCCCCCAGGGTTTTGGTGTGTCTACTTTAGGCCCCTTCAAAAAGACTGAATGGCCTCGAGTGTGCTCCTTTGTGCACCCTACGCTAGGATCGCCAGTGACACCGGCAGGATCTCATGACTGACTCACTGCCTTACACTTGTCCACATTCACGCAGCACCTGCATTCCTCCTCCTACATACACCGCCCTCATACAGAGTTTGAACGGCTTTGCTCCCTGTCAGAGACTCCCAGACACCTTCTCTCAGCTATATATTGCCTCTTACAAACACTCACGCACTCCGAGCTGCCCTCTTACACTGGGGTGTAGTCTGCAGATTTGGGTGAAGACATTCAGCAAACAGATTGGCAGACTTTGTTTTTTTTATTTCAAAAGTTTTATTATTATTATACTCAAAATACAATGTAGTAACATCAAGTACGTTGAAGTCCAGGTGCAGAATCGCGGGCGCAGCCGCATTATCTTAACAACAGTAAATAGAAATAACATTACAAGGTTAACAATCGGGCATAACCGTATAGGCTTTAAAAAGAGCAAAGTCTAAACAAGTGCACCATCAAGAGGCAGTAATATAGAACATTATAACCTTTCAGGGTATGAAAAAGGGTATGAATAGCCGGGGCCGAGGATGGGAGATAGTGCACATAACAAAAGGGTGTGTCAGATTATTTGTGAGGGTAGATTGGGGAAATAAGGAAATATGTCCGGCAGTGAAAATGGGGTTGAGCAATCCTAGGGGGGCGGTAAGTGTGTAGGGCAGCTAGGGGGATTGGTGATGGTCAATTCGATATATAGGATGTGACAGTCCAGATGGGGTCTCGTTCAGACGCAGTACACGGTTAGTGGGATGAATAATGGTAGGGAGGGGGCTGGTTCGGGAAGGGATCTGGAAGGGACGGGTGTGGGGGAGAGGGTAGGGGAACATCAGGGGTACTCGGACAGTGCCTCACCACAGCTCTCGGATATTGTCTAAGGGATGATTGTTTTATATTGATCTGTCGTGGTGAAGTGGAGCCAACAAGACCAGATTTCCGTGTATTTGTGTGGTGTGTCGTGGGCCTGGTGTATTAGCTGTTCCATCTCTGCCATCTTGTGTATGCGTCCAAACCATTCTGACAGGGTGGGGGGTTCAGTAGACTTCCATTTTGCTGGGATACAGAGTTTTGCTGCGTTAACGAGGTGCATCGCCAAAGATCGTCTGTATGTTTTCGAGGTAGTGCTGGAGTGGTGAAGCAGAAACTGCGCCGGTGAAAAGTCGAGGTCGTAAGTGGTAATGTGGAGAATCAAGCGTTTAACCTCCTTCCAAAAAGATTGCAGTTTGGGACACGACCACCAGACGTGTAATAGTGAGCCGTTCTCTACTTCACATCTCCAGCACTTCGGGGAGACAGAGGAAAAAATGTTGTGAAGTCTTAGGGGGGTCTTATACCAGCGTGAGAATACTTTAAAGGAGTTTTCCTGTACGTGGACATTCACCGTTCCCTTGTGTATACATGAATAGATGTTTTCCCATTCTCTGTCAGTGAGGTCAATGGAAAGGTCAGCCTCCCATTTTTGGCTGGCCCAATTAAGTTTTGGCCTCTTGGTGCACAAATAGCATTGCGTTATGGAGGAGATTAAGTGTGTGAGAGGGGGGTCATGTAGACAAAGTTCTTCAAAAGGGGTGAGTGAACGGGACCAGGTGGTTATCGGGTCGGATCGGATGAAAAAGTTTCTAAGTTGGACGTAGGTCCAAAAGGGAAATGTGCCATTCAACATAGTCGCTGCAAGCGTTTCATAAGGGATAAGTTGGCCAGCGTTAAAAAAATGTTCAGTGCGGATATGACGATGGGGCCATGTATCTCACAAGAAAGTAGGGGAGAGCCCCGGGCGAAAGTCAGGGTTTTGTCTAAGTGGGGTCAACGGTCCCCAGACAGAAGAGATGTGGTGTTTAGCACAGGAGTCTCGAAAGGAGTTCAGTGTGGGATGGATGATGGGGTGTGTACGACAGGGTGTGGAATTCTGCGCCGATTTGATCCAGGGAGCTTGGGAGAGTGGTGTAGAAAGGAATGAGTGTTCCAGGCGTACCCACGCCTTTGTGTCCAAGTGCACATTCCAGTCTACTATCCTAGCTAGGTGACAGGCCTGGTGGTATTTGTGAAGGTCCGGCAGGCCAATGCCGCCCTTGAGTTTAGGTATAGTGAGTCTGGCATGGCTAAGTCTTGGTCGGAGTCCGCCCCAAATGAAGTCAGAGCAAGCTCTCCGCAGTGTGGAGAAGAAGGCGTTGGGAACCTTAATCGGGACTGTCTGCAGCAGGTATAAAATTCGGGGAAATATATTCATCTTGATTGCGGCCGCTTTGCCGAACCAAGAGAAAGGCCGCATAGACCAGTGTTTAAGGTCTTTTAGTATGAGTTGGAGCAATGGGATATAGTTGGTACAATATAGGTCGTCCAGGGAGGAAGGGAGTTGGATACCCAGGTATGTGATCGAGCGGGCGTTCCATTTGAATGGAAAGTTGGTTTGGCATTGCGTGCAGATATCAGAGGGGAGAGTAACATTAAGGGTAGTGGATTTGGAGAAGTTTATTTGTAAATTAGCTAGGCGATTAAAGGTATGGAGATCCGCGAGAAGATTCGGGATGGACATGAGAGGGTCCGATAGGAAGAGAAGGACATCGTCGGCGAAGGCCGCTACCTTGTAGTTTTGGTGGTTGATGTAAATTCCCTTGATGTCTGGGTTGTCTCTGAGGTGTCTTAACATTGGCTCGAGAGTGAGGATGAAAACTAATGGGGAGAGGGGGCATCCTTGTCGGGTCCCGTTTGAGATGGAGAAGGCGCTCGACAGGTGGCCATTGACACGGACCCTGGCAGTGGGGTTCGTGTATAGTGTGAGGATAAAATGAAGCATACGCGGGGGAAGGCCTAGGAAACGCAGGGTTTCTGACATGTAATACCAGGCCACTCTATCGAGCGCCTTCTCCGCGGCAGACTTTGTTTTACTTTCCCCACAAGTCCACGATATCCTGCTACTCACAGGAAAATAACTACGAAATTCTATCAAGATGGTACAGGGTTCCCTCTGTGCTGCACAGAATATTTCCGTCCACCCCAGAATCCTGCTGGCGTTGCTCCGCTGCTGTGGGGACCTATCTACATGTCTGGTGGGACTGTGAGAGGATCCGCCCTTTCTGGACTCAGGTTTAAATGTTACAACAAACTTTACGATGAATCACTGGTTCCCTCTCCTAAGATTGCTCTTCTCTCTATACTACCGGGATCTGTTAAATCACAAAAACGGTGCCTCCTCCGTTTCTTCATGTCTTCGGCAAGACAGCTCATACCGGGGCGTGGCTGGACGTAAACGGCGGCGGACGTCTTAGAGAGGAGCTCCGTGTGCCATTGTCGCAATCCACAGCCATCAGGGTGTCTCTTCGTTCTTCTGAGCCCTAACACCTACATCACCCTTAGCCCTAATCCCCAAGGAGTCTGGGGACAGTACTCTGGAGGAGATTGACCGGTCGGCGCCGGAGATATCCCCGCATCAACCCATGAGGTCGCCGCCATATTGCCTGCCAGAGGAGCCGGATCCCACTGCTTCTGGAGGTAGGGGACCACATCCACCCCTTACCCCCCTCCTTACCACCTACCCGGTGCTGTCTGAAGGCCTCGCCGGCCCCCGGAGTCGTCCGCAGCGGCCGCGGTCTGGTGCGGCCTAGCTAGGCCCGTGAATCCCCGGACTTTCCTGTCGCTGTACCCCACGGAAGCGCACCGTCTGCGCTACGGGCGCCATCTAGCACCCTCACGCTCCCTCCTAATCCTGCGGACAGTATCTGGTTCTGCACCATCTGCACACCTGCTGTACAGCAGACTCACGGCGGCCATCTTGGTTCGCCTGAGACCTGTAGTCCTCCTGCAAACCGGGCCAGTTCCTGCCTCACTGACAGACCATCCAGGCCTAACAGCACTGCATCCCAGAGGGAGGCTGGAGTGGAGCCCTTTTTCCTATGATTGGAAGGGGTGGAGATGGCCTGCTCTCTACACCACTTTTAACCTGATCTACCTGAGGCTAGACCTGCTTAGCTCCGAAATGGCAGCATAAAAACGGTGCTCCAGGCCCCACAGGGAATAATTAGCAAATAGCAGCCCACACTGAGGTGATTGAGACAACCTGCCTTTATAACTACCCTTCGCTGATTCCTGCAACCATGACCAAAAAACAAAAGGGGCTTCAAAAGCCACAAAGGCTGATGGAATACTTTGCCCTAGAGCAGAGGCAGGGTAGCTCCGGCACACCTGTGTCCTCTGCAGCCAGCACCCCTCATCTACCACAGAGGAAAGATAAACCCTCTAAACGAATGTCTCCAACTAACAATAGACACTCTCCTGCCTCTTCCTCTGCATCTGGAAGTCCTGAGAAAGCCAGGTTTAAGTTGGATAGCACGGGACCTTCCCATGAGGTGAGTGCAAGCCTCGAATCTGGAGATGACACCAGGGAGCTCCCGGACTCCATCGACCGTTTCCCCACGAGTAACCAACCAGTGTTAGATACCACGCTTAAAGATATGCTGGTATCTCTAAGGAGCTCCCTCCACAGCGACATGATGGCGTGCGTCCATAAATTTGGGAGTGAACTGCAGGCTGTGGCATCACGGGTAGACCATGTTGAGAACAGGATGGGGGAATTTGCCACCACAATCAACAGCATCGTGGATGCCCATGACGCTAGGGACGAAGAAATGGAGGCAGTCAAGGCTAAAATTGCAGACATGGAGGACCGTTCCAGAAGGAACAACCTCAAAATACGCGGGGTTCCCGAGTCCATTCAACAATCGGAATTGCGCGTTTATGTCTCCAAGATCTTTACCTCAATCCTACCTGAAATGGACATAACAATGGACAGAATCCACAGACTACCAAAACCCTCCTACCTTCCAGATAAAGTACCGAGGGATATCATTCTACGCCTGCATTTTTTCCACGTAAAAGAACGCCTGATGTCCAAGGTGCGCAATAAAGATCTCATCCCCCCGCAATACAAAGATCTCCAGTTCTTCTCCGATCTATCTCAATTTACGTTGCAGAAGCGGCGAAATCTCAAAACCATTTCCAAGGCGTTGCGTAACCACAAGATAGTCTATAAATGGGGATTTCCAACCAAACTTATCATCACCAATGATGGAAAAGAACACACAGTAGATTCCCTAGCTAAAGGATTAGACTTGCTCAAGACATGGAATATCATCCCAGATGATCCCCCCGGTGGGTCTAACAGTCACAATCCAGATCGCATTGGAGGGGATTGGAATGTAGTCAACTCCAAGAATGCTCGTTCACACCGCTGAGGAAGTTGTGGGCTGCCAATATCGTTTTACTATTCCTGATTGCCCTGTTCTGGAGGCACCTAGCTGAACTTGCCTTACACCTTTTTGGTTACTTGCAGCCATGAGCTGCACTCAGGTCAGAGAGACCTATTGATTAAATTAAAGCCTCTTGGAGTAAACACAAAAGTAAACAAGCATAAAAGTACCATCATCCTAAATATCAATAGAATAAATCAAATATAACTGGGACCCCAAAGGTAACCCAGAAATAATTTGGAAAAAAGGGGGGGTGGGCGGGTGGACTATAGTGGTACTGCGTACAAGAAGGTACAAGGGAGCATGGACTGAGGTTAAAAATTACAATTGTTTATTATAATGAACAAGTAGAACACACGTTATTAGATCATAAAAAACAAACAAACAAAAACAATATTAAAAATGTGACACAGTGCATGCCAAACCAGGTCACCGAGGTGTTAAATCAACCCTAGGCAAGGGGAAGCGGTGAAGAGGGTGTGGTCATGCCCGTTGAATCTCAATCTCGACTAGTTTCGCAACAATAGTTGCTTCATCAGGAGAGGTAGTCTAAAAACATAATACAGTAATTATAATCACAAAATCCATACATATAGGTAAATATGCATGATAGTGTATCACAATATTACTATACAAGTATTGGTTTTATACAGCATAAACATTGGGGATTCTAAAGATGCCAAGTGGCTTACCTGCACTGTGTTTAAAGGAGACCACCGAAAGCTATGAACCGCAGTTGGAGGGAGGTAGCCTCTCAGAGCGCGGGTAGGAAGTAGAGGGAGCCACAATATGGGCTATCCTAAAAAAGCTATGTATAAAGATGGATGTCAAATAGGATTCGTGCAGGCATTGACTACCATAAGGAGGGAAAGGAGGGGGTGGGGATGGTGGTAATGGTGAGTGTCCAAAAAAAACACCCCAAAAAGAGATCAAAATTTAGTGCAAAC